>SNQJ01S0103552.1:54941-81348 GCA_010110895.2 Picea sitchensis
TACCATTTTCTGACATACCCCCGTCACCCCATGACATCATTTTCCACCTTTTTCCCCTAAGGGTCACGTCTCATAACTCTATCAGTCCATTCCCCCTGTTCGCCCGTTACAAGTCCTCTCACCATGGTCACTCCCCAATCAACACCCGCCACGTCACCCGATCGTATTCGTCATTCATTGTTACCTGCCATCTCATGCTCCAAAGGACCCGTTGGCAATTTATTACTAGCTAACTTATCCGTTAGCTTGTTGATTTGTCCCCCACACCCAACGGGTATCTGTTTGCTAAAAATTACCTTTTCCCTTCATTCTCCCATTGCTTACTGTGTCGTCTCACCAGAGAATATTTTCCCCGTCGCACCAGAGCATAGTTTCCCCATTTCAGTCAACCGTCCAAAACCACTGTCATCCCCACTAACGTTTGTTTGACTTGCAGGTATTTTCACAGTGATGGCGCCAAAATCAAAGAAAACAAAATTCGAGGAAAATCCTTTCCTCCTGCCTCCTGTCGACCTCGACAGGATCCATTTATATGACAAAGATCATTTAATCGCAGACACCAGGTGTGAATTTGACTTCACGAATTTGCAATCATGGCTCAATGAGGTTTTCTTAGATCAGAGCGATGAAATTGGGCTCTGGGAGTCCAACCTTCCTTTGTATATTTTCCCCCAGGCCCACCATTTCCTTGAGTTCGCTCTCAAGTGCCAGGCTCATTACCTCCCCGACCAGAGAGCCATAGTATCTTCATCAGGAGAAACCATGTTCTTCATCACACTAGAGGCCATTGATCAGATGATGCAGATACCAAGAACCGAATCCGTCATCCCTTTCAATCTCGAAGTCATCACAGAGTTGTACCAAAAACTATCATTCCCTCAGAGAGCCCAAAATTTTGAGATTTTCTTCCCTCAGGGTGCTCAGTTCGCCAAGACAAATCCCCCGTACCCTTCTTCCATGTTCTCAGTAAAGGGAAACCAAGTCATCTCATCGCTCTGTGCTATGCTTGGGTATTTTTTTGACTAATGGGTGGACGAACCCATATTAGGTTTCTTGTCATTTTTCTCCATGGAAGAAAGACCTACCACTCAGTTCGATTACAACACTTTCCTGGCGAACAATATTCATGAATAGTTTTCAAATTTGGCCACAGAGGGCATGTTCCGGTATTCCTCAATTCTGGCCTACATGTTCACTTTCTTTCAGGTGGACAAATTCTCCTTTTCAATGCAGAAGATGGACAAGGACGGGAGGCCGCAAGCGGTAACATCTTGGCCTTCACTACTCAGACAAAATTCTACAGAATTCAGCTTCAAATAGTTTATCAAGCAGTTCTACCATCCAGTGGTAAGCATGCTCAATGGCAGACCCGAACCAAGAATAAATGAGGAGATTAAGAGGATCTTACACCTCTTAGACCTGGCAAAAACTGGATATTGGTATCTTTACCAAAATCACACCAAGATCAGAGTATATGGACGCAAGTTGGCTCCATACAAATTTCCCAAGTATCTACCCGTGAGGATATTTGCCCTGGAATATATAAGGCATATGATTAACTCAGATGACATACATTTTGTGTCTCTGAAAAAGAAACAACAACTTAGAATTAAAGGGAAAATAGGGTCTTTCATATGCAATAGACGAGGCGCCGGGGAGGAAGCAGACAGACTGTTGAAATAAATGAAGTTTTTTGTGAGTTTCATTTGGCACTATGATCCGTGCGGGATAATTTCTGAGATGAGGATTAAAAACAAAAATGTCCCATGTGTTCATACACCCAAGCCTAAGATAGAGAAGTTCGCAAATCAAACAGAATGACAGCTGAACACTTTGGTCGAGATAGAGCAGTAGGACCCTTCGGTCATCATCTCACAGACAACTACACCATAGGTTCCCAAAGAGAAAAGATCCAGGAAGGATACTTCACCTTCTGTCACAGAAGTCTCGGCTAAAGATTTCCAATTACACACCAAAAGGCCAAAAGCTAGTCACACACCTGACACGGCTGGTGAAAAGGGAATCCAATCCACTGAGACCATGAAAGATGATCGGTCACTTCTTAGCACAAGCAACAAGCAGATCATGTCTACAGTTTTTCCTAAGAATCCCATGAGTACTCCACTAGTCAACCAGTCGAGTAAAGTAGGACCAAAATTGAGTATTTTTGAGAAGTATGACCTGATCAAAAAGAAAAATTAGACGCCGACCAACAATACATATGCTCAATTTTGGAAACAGACTTCAACTGCATAGAAAAGACTATTGTTTGCATTTGATACAGAAAAGGGTAGAATGCACATAGCTTTTCTGCAGGCACAGGTGCCGGACCCGAAAGCCATCACTGATTACAAAAGGGTAACATTCGAGTTTCATACTAGGGATGTGCATCCTGCTGATCAAATGGATCTACACAGACAAACTGGGGAAATGATTTTCTCCACGTTGGAAAATTCTTCTACTTCGACCACTAAATTACAGGTATCTCTGAGCAATGTCCAGACACAATTGAAATTAGAAAAGATATCATCCTTTGTAAAGGATAACAGAATTAAGATGTTGGAAGAGTTGGTCCTCAAGATCGGGTATGATCCCTCAAATGTGAAAGTAGTTGAGGAGATGCTTAAAAATAAAAATGCTGATATAGCATCTTTGAGGAAACAATTGAAACTGCCACCAACGAAAGATGCACAGGCAAAGGAGATAGCTGAGACAAAAGGGGAAAAGGATGAGATGCTCAGGTTGATTATGTAGCAGAATGCACAGTTGAAAGAGATGGAAGCAAAACTTGAAAGGTTATTGAAAGAGAAGGAACAATCAAATCCCATGGAGGTCATTCCATTGAGCTCAGTTCCACTCACATGAGTAAGCACAACATCTGCAACATAAATTCCCTCAGCAACTCCATTGACAGCTCTGGAGAAGATAGTAGAACTGGCAAAATCCATGGAAGAGATGAATTTGCAAGAGACAGAGATTAGAAGACTTAAAAAGGAGGCTGAGAACCTTCAGGAAGTCAAATCTTCTTACCAATCTAGCTACTCCAAGGAGAAACAAACATCAGACAAGCTCAAACAGGAATTGCAACAGCTTCAAAAGAAAACAGTGGTAGGAAAAACACTTGCTGAGGTCAAGGAAAATGTCTGGATGGATATCACCAAATCCATAAATGAAATATGGCCTATGGTACAAATCATGTTCAAGGAGAACGAACTGGTGAAAAGAAGCAAGCAGGTGATTGAAAAGATAAGAGGATAATTGGGAGAGATTCCCGTAGAAGCCATTGAGATTATTAAATTCCTGAATTCAAAAACCAGAGAAGAGTTAGAGGATTTGAAAATTGAAGATAGGACATAAACCTTCCTCGAGGTCAAGAGGGTCCTGACCAAGAGAGGATTGATGATACAACTGGAGGAAAAGGTCCAGGCTATGTTCATAGGAGTGCAAAGATTTTTCAGCAAAATTGAAGCTCTGCATAAGAAATGCCTCCCTCGCTTAAGGGTCATAAATGACAAGTTAATGACACTTTCTGATTATAAAAAGAAATTAGCCACTGTGGCTAAAGATAGTTTGAAATTCTCAGGAATACAGGGCAGTATCACAGGCAAGGCGTTCTTAGAAGCTTTCCAGTTAGACATCAACATACAACACGAGATCCAATACAATTTCATCATCAAGACAACTTTTGCCAAGTATATGGAGATGGATGAAGTATACCGAAGATTACTCAAAGTCAGTGTTCCCAGTAACCTTCGATGGGAAGAGTTATGCAATCTAATCGAGTAGGAGATGAGGTGTCCAAGCCCAGTCAACTATTCAATCAGACGAGGTCTTGCAGAGGACTCACCAACGGTTTCCCCCAGAAATCAGCATGAAGTTTCAACACATCATCAAACAGTTCCTGAATTTTTGTATCTTGTTGAGTTAGTTAGCTAAATTTAGCACTGCCATGTCCCGATCTTTAATGAAAAGATCGTATGTAATTTTTGATTATAAATACTTCAAACTTTCAAGTACCGAGGGTTGATCTTTATGCCCTGTAAGCTAGAAAGACTGTAATTTTTATCAAGAGATCTTCCAGTAATACAAAGAGACGTTTCACAGGATTCTTGCGTGTTATTCATTGGTGATGTTTTCCTTTCTATGTTGAATGTTTTTCTCCCTCAGTTGTCATATTGTTTTCTAATCTAAATCTTTTAAAAGTAGCGCATGTTGCAGGATTTATCTTTGTATACCTTGTTTCCGGCTTTGAAAGATCTAAATGTTTATCTTTCTGATATTACAGTGAAGAAATTCTTAAATGCTTCTTTACTTTAATTGATATTCTCATCTTTTCTTCTATTCATCACTTTACTGCTAAAGAATCCAATGAATGCATTATCTTGCCCCGTGAAAATAATATTTTAATTTTTGTTTAGATTTCTATCTTTATAATACAGACCCCATAGCCCAACGGAGGCACAAAAACCTTTTTAGCCAACTTAAAAAAAACAAAACAAACCACTCAATCTTATTTTGTTTAACTAGCCTAATATCTCAAAGTTAAAACATAGCTAAATCATACAGAGAGATCCCTCTCTGAAACTGGTAGGGCTAGATTCCAGTTTCGAAGTGGTTGGATAAGTTACCTCTAGTAAATTTTTTCTTCTCTGACAACCTCTAGGAATTTACAGAGCGTTAACAGATCCCGTGACGTGACATGGAAACCCGACACTATTTTTTAATTTTGGGAACAAAACCCGATGTACGTGGGTTGTAGTGGTGCAACCTTCATATACACATGTTGTATAATAGTTAGGGCATCTATATTTGGAAACTTTTTGTTTTTAGCTCTAGGATTTTCAAAAAGGGACTTCAAGTCTGCATAGGGAAATGGAAAAAGGGCCTTCTGAGCAAATTTTCATAAGGTGAGGCAAATCTTGCTATAACAGTTTAATACATCCCATAATGTCATCACTCCCCTTTCATTTTTCGTGCATCTAGACAGGTGGAATGGAAGTCAATTCCAGGTTACGTGTTCCCCCTCTAGCACACTTGGGGATTAAAAACATATGTGTGAGCATTCATTTGTGTGTGTGGTGAACTGGTGTTTCAGGTGGAGAGATGGATCAGGAGATGGATACTTTCATGTTGTGGAGGGATTATCTCAGTGGATACATTGTTGTAGATGAGGATTTATCTCAGTGGAGTTTCGGGCTTCCATGCAGAGAATTATTGGGTGCGGTCTCAAGAGAGAATGTGCTATCTGGGATACTTGCTCTGATGGGGGATTTAAATGGTGTTATCTCTCTTCATATAGTAGAATCAGTTGTTATTTTATGACCCTATGTTGTCTCTCATTTCCTATCACTTGGCATTGGTAATAATTGCAGTTTCTTTCATATAAATTTCTCTTGACATGGGATTTCTTTGGCTATTATTTGGGGTTGTGAATTGGACAATTCAGGGTATTATAAATATAAAAAATTTGGGTTCCAAACCATATATATGGACCCATCCTTGAGCAACTTAAAAAATGTCCTTTGGCGTCGCGAAGAAATTGCCTAGGCAATTAGCTTTGCCCTGCATCAACTCTCAAGTAAATTTGGGGATTTCGAGTAGGCACTAGCCAAATTGTCCATTTCTAAAAATCAGGATTTCGAGCTTTCCATGGTCACCCTTTCCCATAGGATGGATGTCATGGAAATGGGTATTCATTAGTTGAAATCTCATATTTATCCTCATCCTTCGGCCTCTGATTCCTTCTTTCAGGGAAATATTCTTTCTCGAGAGGATGGAAATGACAGTGGTTTAGGCGTTAACAATCAAGGCACCTCTCCCATGGAAACAAAGGAAGGGGATTTGTCTCTTCACAGAGATCCATATGTCTAGGATTCTACTTCCTCTAGATAGTGTATGTATTACAATGTTTTGTGGTGTTTAGGAAAGTTTTATAAAGACGTAATCAACTCTGAAGAGAAAAGTAACAGTCTGGGAAATCTTATATTTTCTGTTGTTTTAGTATTAGAACTATTACCAGGATGGGAACCTCTTTTTGTAATCCTTTTTTACTGTTGTTTTCTACGACACAACTCTCCTTTTAATATATATATTGTTCAATTTTCGTTAAAAAAAACATGTGGCCAATGTGACTGTAGTCACAATGTCGTGATTTCTAATAACTACTCAAGTGGTTAATGGGTCGACCATGCAAATTCCCCATGGTTGAGTTCATGCCCCAATGATTCATTTTGACCCACGTGGACATCGGTGGCCACCCACCTAGCTCAAAATTCAATTTCCATCTTGGCAAATTTTCTACGTTTTTTCGGGTCCCAAACTTCTAGGGTCGTTTTGAGGCCCTAAATAACATTTTTTTGGCTTGGAAACATTGAGAATGTAGCTAGAGTTAGATGTTAGGCCAAATGGAATGTGTACTCCTCGACTAATCCTTTTCGACGAGGTACCGAGCGCCCCAAATGGATATTGTATGCAAAATTTTCGCCCCCGGGAAGTTGACGTATCAACTACCCCCATCGGGGCCCACAAACCTTTTGGTGTTTTATCTCCCGAGGTTAGGGTTTTAATTACCATTTATGATTTATATTAAAAAATCCTTTGGATCCTCATTGTAATCATCTTCTTGCGAATGGGCATAGTTTTCATATCTCTTCTCAGAGATAAGTTAACACCATTCTAAGGAGTTCATTTCTCTCTATATTTTCTTTTACAATATATGCATATTTGATTCTTTAATAGAAATTGAGTATTACTATATCTTTGTGTTTCTATCTTATTTCTTTGTTTCATTTCGTTCCCTCATAAATCTAGATCAATGGTATCATAGCTATCTTCTCTTTATCTGTTTCTCTGTGCATGTCCCCAATGAGGTCAGGATATAAGGCATTGGGACTCAAACTAGTTGAGCCCTTGGAAGACTGTCCTCGCCACCCATGGTAGAGGAAAATAAAGACAAGGGAGAAATATATTCTATTAAGTTGTTGCTCTCACTTCACAGAGGAATGAGATGATGGATAATTTTTCCCAAATCCTTTGACGAATGTCGACAAAAACATATGCATCTTCATAAAGCGATCACTTTGGAGGCACCACCCCCTTCAAGGTACAATTTAATTTTGATATTCCCGTATTTGAAGGTCAGATAGATGCAAATGCTTTGGAAAACTGGTTAAATCTACTAGATGATTATTTCTCTGTCCAAAATTTTTCCAATAGGGAAAATATCACCTTTTCACTCCTTAAGGAGGCTCCCCATATCAAACATTGGTGGAGGACTTAATGTGAGCTAAACTCCATAGAGGAGTCTGGAATATTTGGGGTCAAGCCCACTTGCGACTCTTTTATGGAAGTCATCAAGGAATAATATTACCTTGTTGGAAACTATGATGACCAATACATGAGATGGACCACACTGCATCAAGAGATGGACCAAATAATGTCAGATTTCACGAATACATTCCATACCTTGCACACAAAGCTGGGTATCAGAGACTCCGAATGAAATTTAGTTCTAAAACACCGTGGGGGTATACAAAGGTGCATCCAAACATAAATGTATTTTTTGGGCATCTCGTCGCTTAGAGCCACGTATCGATATGCTGCCAAAATCGAGCAAAAATATAAGCAGAGGAATAAGCGGGATTTTGGATCTGCAAATGCATCACAACAGAAACAATGCAAAGGTGTCCCCAACACACTGAATAAAGGAAAAATCAAGGATGGATAACCTCAGGGCAACCATTCTTAGCCGCAAAGAAATAAGGGTAATGGGAAGATGAATAAAGACACTAGGAAATAAAGGTAGTGTGAGTTCCATAAAAACCCCTGGAACAACAACGATGAATGTTTCTCAGAGCAGTCATTAGTGGCCGAGTTGAAAGCCTGAGAGTCAAATCCAGGCTCTGGCTCATATTTAGAGCAAGACAAGGGGAAACAAATCATTAATGCAGATCCCAGTGCCATAGGTTCTACCACCAAGATACAACTAAATGAACCAGAAGAGTTGGAGGAAGGTGAGTGGATTTTTCACTCACAAATGTGGGTGAAGGGTGCTCTGCTACATTTCATTATTGATAGTGGAAGCCAAAAGAACCTCATCTCAACAGAAGTCATCAAATGGTTGGAGTTGTCGGCAACACCACATCCATAGCCATACAACATTGGGTGGCTCAGCCAAGGATGATATCTCAGCGTCAACCAACAATTACACTTGCCCTATCACATCACACCCTTTAAGGATGAGGTATTGTGTGATGTTTCCCCACTTGAATTTTGTGATTTTATTTTAGGCCAGCCATATATGTGGAAACATCATGCTATACATGAGTCTATACCTCGTAGTATCATTGTTAATGTGGGCAGACAATTGTAAAAGATACCAAAGGTAGCTCCACCTACCACAATTTATTTGGTCTTAGATAAGTAGTGCAGGAAGTTAATCTCCCAGGCTAGGAGATTTTTCCTCTTCATGATTCTCTCTCAAAGTGAACAGAAGGTCACGGCCACATCCATGACCTCCACACAAGGATCCTCTATGCAACAGAAGCAAGCAGACAAAGTTGTTGAAGAATATTGAGACATCTTCATCTCACCTATCGGGGTGCCTCTACACTGTCAGATTAAGCATTCAATTAAGCTAACCTATGGAAAAACTTTGCCTAATGGGCTAGAGTATCGGTACTCTCTCCTGGAAAATGAGGAAATCAAGCATTATATTCAAGATTTTCTCCAAAAATGGTGCATTTGACCAAGATCCTCACCCCGCGGAAGCCCAATTGTGCTTGTGCAGAAGAAATATGGGAATTGGTAACTCTGTATTGATTATAGAGCTCTATACAAAATCACAGTCAGGAATTGGTACCCAATTCCCCGAATCGACAACCTTCTCGACCAGCTTAAGGGGGCCAAGTACTTTAGTAAGATTTATCTAAAGTCTGTCTACCACTAGGTCCCCATAGAACAGACTAATGTATGGAAGACTACTTTCAAGTCTAAAGAAGGTCTTTTCAAGTGGTTGGTCATGCCCTTTCACTTGACGAATGCCCCCAAAAATTTCATGAGCTTGATGGATGACATCTTGTGGCCCTTCACAAATTCCTTTGACGTGGTTGTATATTTGGATGACATCCTCATATTTAACAAGAGTTGGGAAGAACACTTGCATCACATTCAACATGTCCTCCACACTCTACGCCAACAAAATATATATGATAACCTAGAGAAATTCTCCTTCATCATGAATAGGGTCTAATACCTTGGATACATTGTAGATGGGAATGGGGTGCTTGTCAATCCAACCAAGATCCAAGTCATTAGTGACCGTCCAACCCCAACAACACTCACCCAGCTTTGAAGCTTTTTAGGCATTGAGAAATTCTATTGCAGATTCGTATTGGGGTTCTCCCATATCACATGGGCTCTCAACCAAGTGACCAAGGGTGGTTGAAAAGCCAAATTTATGTGGGGAAGGTCACAACATAAAGCCTTTAATGATCTGAAACATCGCTTATGCTCAACCCTGATGCTTGCTATACACGATCTGCAAAAACCATTTGAGATTGAGAGAAATGATTTCGATTATGCTGTTGGTGTCATTCTCACTCAACATGGTCATCTGATGGCCTATCATAGGGAGACACTCTGAGATGCCATTCATAAGTACCCCACCTATTAAAAAGAAATGTATTCCATCGTACAATCTTGCCACCAATGAAATCATTACATTCTAGAGAAGGAGATAATCATCCATATGGATCACAAGCCTCTACAGTTCATGCAAACACAAGGAAAATTGCAGAATGTCCGCCATCAAAAGTGGTCCACATACTTGCAGTAGTTTCACCTCAACACTAATTATAATAAAGGGAGCACCAATCATGTCGTTGACTTCCTCAGTCGACCTCCAGTTACAGAACTAACCACAGTGCTCGACTCTTGTAGACATGAGACCTTCGAGTTGTCCCAACTCTATGAAAATGATCTTGACTTTGCTACAACCTAATAGATGTTGGGAACATGCATGACTGTTGCCAATTTTATCTTTAGGAAGGAGAACCATGCCATATGGGTCATGTAGGTGTTCCTTCAAGTGAGCATGCGAAGCTAATTTGGGAATTCCACTATAGTTGAGTGGATGTACACTTTATCCTAGAGAAGACAGTGGTAGTACTACATAAGTATTTCTGTTGGTCGAACCTTTGACATGATCTTAGTAAGTATATAAAATCCTTCACTTATTTCTCTATTTCCAATACAACCATTAAAAAACAAAGAATGCACACCTCTCTTCCTACTCTCGACAGGCCCTGGGAATCCATCTCGATGAACTACATTTCAGGTATCCCCTCAACCAAGCATATAAATGACTATGTATTCATGGTTTTTGATCAATTCTCTGATATGGCCATTCTAACCTCCTGCAAGAAGAGTATCACAACTAAGGCCATTTCCAAGATCTTCTTCGAGCATGTATGGGTACACTTCAGACTACCACATAACATCATATTATGTCGGGACAATGGATTCTTGAGAAAACCCTAGTCGAGCCTCTGGTCACTGTTGGACACCAAGCTCACAAAATCCATTTCCTTCCACCCTCAGACAAATGGACAGATAGAGGTTGCGAATAGGATGATCGTGCATATCTTGTACATGTACAAATACAAGAATCCAAGCACATGGGATGATATCCTTCCTTATGTCCAACATAACTACAACAAAGACCTCCATAACTAGATTGACCACAACCCTTTTCAGGTGGGCCCGAGACTTCAACCATTGGGCACCATTGATGTAGCACTACCCCTTTCATCCACACAGGAAGAATCTTCCCATGCTCAATCTGAGGTCGACAAATCCACCAAATGCATTGAACAGATTCAACACATCTAGATCCATTGAATGGATTCAGAATATGCACTACCAATATTAGCAAGAAAGACATATATGCATCAATCTTCTGGAAGATCTATTTTGCATTCTATACATAAGAGTATAAGTGTTTTGAACTTAGATAAGTAATATTCAATGCAAATAAAATCATTGGGACTTAAAGTCATTAACTGATTCTCCAACTGACAGGCTTGAATAATATTGTGTTTACCAAACACAATTTCAATCTTTTCCCAAGCATCATTAGAGTAATCAATTCCTTGAAGGTGAAACCTTAAATAAGGAGTTATGGACATTCCGATTAGTCCACATGATTCATCATTCTTATTGGCCCATTTTCCTTTATTTTCATCATCCATGGGTTCTAGTTCTTGTTGATTAATTGGGTTGGTTGTCATTGATGTCAACCCTTGAAGAAAGTTCAGTAGCGAATTCCGGTAGCACAAAGGTTTGGGTAATGGACCCAAGTTTGTTTGATGGACAATGGTATGAGTTTTGATATATTTGCAGGTAAAACTATTCTAGATGGATAGTACATGTCATTCCATTTCCGGTGGTGTGTGGAATGTCACATAACTCCTCATGATTATATGGCCATGTGAAGTTGGAGAACCCTCATGAGTCATCTAGAAGCCCCAAAAGGTCAAAGTAGTCAAAATGTTTGCAAAGAAGAAATTATTTAAATAATAAAGTGAATTGATGAGTGTACTATAAGTCAAAGAGGATGCAAAATAAATTATTTAAATAATAAAGTTAATGGAGAACTTACTAATTATGGAAAGTGGTTAAGTTAAGTGGACAAGTGGTTATAAGTGGGTTAACCCTAAAATAAGGAAACTGGGTTAAGATGGTTAGAAGGTAACCCCTTGAGGAAACTACATAAAAGTAAATATAAGAGGCAAGGGTCTCTCATTCAAATCACACATGAATATCATTGAATATCTATTTTTCTAAAAGGTTATTTGGGCATTTATTATTGATAGAGAAAAATTACAGCAGAAAAAGTGCGGCAAGAAAAGTGCGATAGGAAAATTGCGACAGAAAAAGTGCGACAAAAAAATTGCAGAAGAAAAAGTGCGGCAGGAAAAGTGTGGTAGGAAAAGTGCGGAAGAAAAAGTGCGGCAGAAAAATCACAGCAGGAAAAGTGTGGTAGAAAAACCGCAGCAGAAAAAGTGCGGCAGAAAAATCGAGGCAGTGGATTCGCGGCAACAAAATGCTACACGAAGAAAAAAAAGGTATGGTTCTCATATGTGTAGTGTTGAATTTATGAATCAAGTTCAGGGTTTTCCTTGTAAATATGTTGTATGCCCTCTTGGGAGTTTATGGCTTGCTGTAGAGTTGATTTGAGGCAGATCTACTGAATTTTAATACTGGTTCATGTTGAGGGATTTTGGTTGAGGTATGTTGCCGAAGTTATTGGTACATATAGAGGTTGTATAACAGTGAGGTTCTAACACATGGTTTGAGGTACAAAATTGTGGTATAGTGTTTGAGGTATATGTGATCATATCAGATTGGTTGATGAGTATACAGTGACAGGTTTCTCGGTGACATATTCAGTTTCTAAATTTGGGTACATGATTGAGACAAACAGTTGATGAGTTGGCACATACATGAGGTGTATAGTTGATGATGTTGGTACATCTTGATGAGTCATAGTTTGTGTGTATTTGATGCATGATTGGTACATATTTGGTTCATGGTTGATTCACTCGTTGTTGGTACAGGTTGGGGTACAGGTTGGTGCATGGTTGATGCACTTGTTTATGGTACATGTTGATTACAGGTTGTTTGGACAGGTTATTGTGATAGGTTATTTGTACAGGTTTTGTGCATGGTTGATGCATTTGTTTATGGTACAGGTTGAGGTATAGGTTGATGTATGGTACATGTACTTGGCACAGATTGTTACAGGTTGTTTGGTGCATGTTGATTGGTATATGTTTACACCAATATATCTCACAATGATAGTGTGACAATGGTTCCATCATTCTACTTATATTTCAGGGTGGTTCGATGGGGCAAGGACAGGTGGTAAGGACATTCCAGTTGTAACCGAAGAACATACGGGGGTTGTAGCCTCCTTCTGGTTGTAGCCAGAGAATTGGGGAGTTGGAGCTTCCCTCAGGTTGTATCCTGAGAAACTAGGGGGTTGGAGCCTCATTCCAGTTGTAGCTGGAAATCAAAGGAAGTTGGTGCTTCCAATGAATGTAATTCTTAAAGACATATAAGAAAAATCATTCTGTGGTTTTCTACCGCTTTGGGTTTCCACGTAAAACACTGGTGTACTGTGTATGTGTGTGATTGTTCATTTGTTTATTGTTTATTTACTCTGAAACTATTGGATGATAATTCTACATTGATATAACACTTGCATTTTATGGTGAAAAATGATTAAATTGCTCTATTACTGATTCAACCCTCTCTCACCAATCCAACAGTTCTTTCCCCAAGGTAATTTGGTACAATTATTTACTTCTTAATACATCCTCCACATGGGATTTCCATGAGAAGTAGTTGGTACATGTAAGAAAAAGATAATTGGGAGATACCATATTAAAATATGCATAAAAATATTAAACTGATGGTTTGGATGGAAATATCTCAAAAAAATAGATTGTTTAAAGAAAAACGACACTGAAAACAGACTTCGGATGTGAAAGTTATGCGCTTTTGAAAAAAATGCATAAACGGTAACCAAAGATCCACATGGAAAGTAGAAATTGGTCCACATGGTGACACCCCTCCTTATAATAACCTCACTTTTACAAATAAGTTGCTTATGAAGTGATCCAAGGGGATCATTTTTACAATGAAGTTACTTTATAAATGAAAAGTTGCATGCGAAATAAATAACTTAAAATTAAATATTAAAGCTACTTATAATTATTCACTTTTATAAATTAAGTGAAATACACTTTACAATGGATGCATGAACTTTTTCAAAAAAAAGTAACAAAAAAGAGACTTGAACTTGAGACCTCTTACTTAATAAAACAACTTTTAACCAAGTGAGCTAGTGCAAAACATATTATATTGTTTAGAAGGAGGATTGTTGTTGTTGTTGAAGATGGCCATGGAGAGAGTGATAATAAAAAACTCTTTTCACACAAGAAAAAAAGTTTGCTTCTTGATGGAAATAAGGGTTAGATCTTTGTTAGTTTACCTGTAAAATGCAACTTTTCCATCTATTTTTTATTTACCAAGATCGCACAGAGCGCATGACAAAGAGAATACGTAGACAAGAAAACCCTTTTTGCTTTGTTTCTAATTTTCTAAGATCGCACAGGGCATATGGAAAAGAGCATACATAGATAAAAAATAATAGAAACCAGGAAATAAAAAACAAAAAAACTGAAATAAAATTGAAATTTATTTTGCAAATTTAAAAAAAAAGGGTGTTTTCAGGCTGTATACCTCCAGATAGGACTGAAATGGTCATATCTTGGGAAAATATAAAGCCTTACAAAAAACGTTCCTGACTGAAATGAGTGCTCCAGACACAATGGAATATTTCTCTCAGCTTAGAAATGTACATAAATGATAGAAACCAGATATGCAACAACATGAATTCATAATCTCGATCTACAACGGGAACAAGTACTCAAATGCACTTTGAGAAAACAAGTATTCCAACAGAGGATGAACACCTTTAGTAACCACTCACACAACCATATCAAATATCAACATACCAATGTTTTGACATGATAAAACCCCCACGGGGAAATATCCATGGCCCCAACCAACGTGGCCACTTGGAGAAAATTATTAACACGAAAGAAAAATATTACAAAGATATTTACAAGAGAGTTTCTCTTAATCGATCATCGAGGAATGACCCTCCATGTTTCAATAGAGATCATGGACCAATTAGGTGCTAAGCCACAGATCAATGTAGCCATTAAGATCGAGGAGAATATGATCTGTCATATCACTCTATGTCGAGAACATATCGTGACCATCGAATTACCTAACTACAAATGCATACTAAAGAAACACACTTTTTACCTAACAACACATTATACCAAGTTGATCTTAACTAACTCCTAAGTTGTTGTCTCGTGTTCATCACAAATGCCTCTATTCTTGAATTTGTATCATCCAATATCTTCAAAAGATTCTCCCTTTGTTGAGGTATCTTGACCACCTCCATGAATGATAAGGTAAATCAAAGCTTAGATAACTCATCAACTAGGTTATAATTCATTTGCAATGAAGTCTTCTCCTGAATAACAATTGGTTGTTGTTTTGTTGTATTTGGAATGCTTGCTTTCGGTTTTTATTTTTTTGGTTGGTCCCTTGTATTGAATTTATTTATTGGAGTTCTGGTCTGAAAAACAATGTCTTGTGAATGCTCAAGATCCTCTTGTTCATCAAAAATATAAAAATATGATGAACCTTCTTTTATTTGGACCGAATCCAAAACTTCATCTTGATTAGTGATTGTTTCGTGATCAAAGGTTTCAAAATTTTCTTCTTCTACAATTTCTTCTAGCAGAACAATTTTTTTATTTGGAACTCTAGGTGCTCTTGGTCTATGATCTTCAATTATACCATTTCTTCCTCTTTGATCAAGTAATGGAGCTCTCATATTTTGATTTGGTGGAATAAGATTCTCACTCCTCTTGAGTCAAGTTATTGTGTTCTACATTTGTCTAATTGTTCTGCTCTTCTGAGAAATTTCTATCTTTCGTCTTGTTTATGAGGAAGCTACAAGATAATTTCTCACATTAGGGGGCAAGCCTTGAAGAAATCCTCTCCTAATTGATCAATTTTTAGAACCTCTAGAAGTGGATGGTCCTTGATGTGATATTGAAAGACTAGTCATTTGTATTTGCACTTTCTCAAGAATAATCTTGGGGTCAACATTAGTCTCTAACATGCACTCTTCCATTTATGTTTCCTTCTGGATTGCCTCATTTAACTTATTTATTTGTGAAGATCTTATTTCATAATTCACATTTGAGGGCATGACATTCTTGTAACATCTAAATATGAAATGATCATTATCATAAATTATCATAGGATGACCTTTCCATCACAATATTCATCAAAGTAAGACACAATATTCGACAAAGGAAAGGAAAATATGGACCACATATAACAATGAAATTTAAATGATCATTCCATTAAACACAATAAAGATTTTGATAGACACACATCTGAAATCTCATGCTTAAAAATGAAAGTATGAGAGATCAACAATTTTATGTCCCAAAATAGTTCTTTGGGAGCCTAAAAAATAATAGATGTATTTCTAAAATAAGAAATAATGTTTAGGGTTACAATAAAAGTAAATTGTGTTTGTCCTTCAAAGAGGACTAGGATAGGGCTCCTAGGGACCATAAAATGAAAAGAGACCTAAAAGAAAAAATAAAATAGTTAGGGGTCAGACCTTAGTTTTCACACATTGTTGAGAACAAAAAAGGAAAAATGACAATTGACAGAAGAGGAAAAATGATGAAGGAAAGAACAAGGTGACTACTTGACTTACTATGATGGAAATTCAGAATCATGATTTGCTTGTTGATGCGTCTTTTGTAGATTGTTGTTGTTACAATTCTGGAGGTGGAATAACTAGTGTAAATTCTTCTTGTTGATATGTCTCGATTATCTTAACTAAGGCCTTTGTTAACCATTGTTCTATATACTCCCTCATCAGAGCAACCGTTATTTATTGCTTGGTATCAATTTCGAATAAATCATTCTCCAATTCTATCAAATCAATGCTTAATTGGTGTAACGTGTCATCAATATCATCGTTCTTATTTATATACCGCACAAGCCACCTTTCTACTTCTTCTTTGGAAAATTCAACCGAGTCATTAAATTCATTAGCTCATGCAACTTTTAATGCTTCTAATTGGTATAATAGTTTCTCCTTTGGCAAAAGTATGGTATCCATTAGTAAATGCAGGTCATCTAACTCTTTCATAGGATCAATAAGTTTCAAAAATATGTCACCCCTTTTAATTTTAACAACGTCACACTCAGACAACAATTCTTTTAGACATTTGATTCTTTTTAACCAACACGCATTAATCTGTTTCATTCAAATTTTGGAGGGAAGGCTTTTTTCTCTTATGTGTGTGTCGCTCAAGAAACCTTCGCTACAAACGTTCCCATTGCTTCTTTATAAAATCCTTCATCATTTTCTAAGTATTTTTGGAGATATTCCTTAAAGTTAAAAATCCTTGTTGAGAAGCTAGTTGATCTTTGTGATAATTCCCAAATTTCAAGGATTAAGTATATTTTCTTCTTGATACCATCTCTGACATATTTTCTTACAACCATCAATAAACTAGATGAACCCTTTATTTTGAACTGCTTTCTAGGACATCTTCAAGAGTAAGTACTAGGTTTGACAAATAATGGTTTTGGAATCAGAGCTTTCTCTAATTCCTTTATTCTTTCCTTTATATTTTTTTCTTTTTCTATGTCAAAAACAGATCCTTTCAATGCTTCCCCATTTTCATCGTGAAATTGCACAATTTTCGAGGGTGGAAACCCATAGAAATTGATTTTCGATTTCCATTTCTCAACAATTTTCTTATTTTTCATATTTATTTTTTTCTATTAATAGTTTCTTAGAATTCTTGTGGTAGGCCGCGTGGTGTAGTGTAACAGACTCTTCTTCAAATATTTCTATCTCTTTAGAAGCCAAATCCTCAACAATCTCCCAGGTTTCCATCAATCTTTGATCCGACCAGCTGGGTTCTTCTATTATGTCATCTACTTCCACGGCTTTGGGAATTTCTTCAATTTTAGGTGCATCTTGTCCCTCTTTTTGAGTTTCTATTTTCCTCTTATGGAAGTGTGTTCAATATAATATTTTTCCATTATTTTCTTAGTAGGGTCTTTATCTCCATCATTGTCTAAATTTTCAACGGATGTCCTTTTTGGTTCCATACCACTACTTCTAGGTTTTGTTTTTGATGAAGCACCTTTTGGGGATATATTTGGTGAATTGGGGTTCCTAATGGTTGCCTCTTTTCCCTTCTTCCTATAACACTCATCAGTGCTTTCCAATTGTTTAACAACATTCAGGTTTTCTTCAAAAGAGTCCTCGAGGAGGTTCTGGTTATCTTCCCCTGTTTTGAATTCATCTAACTTACTAAAACATGATGAATATCCAACTAGAGACATGTGTGCAAACAATGAGTTTTTATGATAAAAACTCTTAATGGCTTGATATTCTTTTAGATTGAGTTGATCCAATTGACCAAAAAATCCATCTAAATGGGAAATATGTTTGACAACAATTTCCCCAACCCTCCATGGCAATGGAATACATTATTTATTTCTTTTTTCATTGAAAAAGTGTGCCCAATACTTATACTATCTACACACTTCAGTGACAAAAATTTGATCATAAAAGGGAAACAACAAAGGTTTCCCCTGGAACCAAAATAGTGACAACCTCGATGCAATAGGACCATGAATCAATTTCTTGAAAGAAGACATAAAACCATTTTGGACCATGTAAAAATTCTATTGGGTTTTATGTCTTCATAAAGATGAGTACTAGACAAAATCTACTTCCTACTTAAAATCAACATTTATTTCTCTAGGTAAGTCTTCAAATGTGTGACAATAAACAATAACATAAACCAAATATGAAGTCATATAAAATTTTCTGGTTTTTCTTAGGTCACCCAGATGAAACAAAATCTCGTTTGAGATGATCCGGGCACAGTCAATCATGGAGTATTCATGGAAAACATAGTAGAGAATATACACAATGTATTTTGTCACAGAGGTTGTGGACTCAAGTCCAATTATTCATGCAAAAATCCAAGAAAACTATTTATATGGGTATTTCAGAAAACTCACCTTGACCCGAGCATAATTGATGTCAATTCTCAAGCTAGTGAGATAAATATCAAGGATCTATACTCCTGCTTGATGTTCTTTGAGAAACTCCTCTTCTTCATCATTGTTAAACAACATAGTGGGGTTTGGAAGTCACATAATTCTCCTGAATAACGAGGGGGACAAATAAATGAGTGACTTCCTTTGGATTTGAATAACTCTTTACTCTGTGTCAAACTTATTAGCGCACTAAAGTACCAATTCTTTGAAATATTCCACTATGGTACACACCTGGCTAATACTATTCCAGAACTACAAACCTTGTTTAATTCCTTCTCTGCAAGGGGAAGAACCAAATACCACTTATAGGCATGTGATCACTAGAACTGGTGGTCTTCACGTTGAATAGTGTTGAATGTGTCTCCATAATACAATTATTTTATTTTACTTGACATGTATTTACACTAATTTACCTTTTACAAATATGTGGCGCTCCTATCGATATAATCTTTTTACAATAGGGCGCTTTCATTATTTATTAATTTTACCATGTATTTCCTTGATTATAAACTATTGTAGCTCTTATTTCAAAGTTTCTAATTTGCATGGTCATATTTTGAATTTATTACAAAAATTTTACGAAATATACACCACTTAATAATGGTATCTAGGTTGACACAAGCGGTGTCTGACGTGGTGGAGGGGAATTAAATGCCTTCAGGAATGGTGATATGATGTAAGGAAACAAGAAAAATGGTTAAGTATGGAAGTGCAAAGTGGGGAATGGAAAGTGCAATATGATGAGTGTGGGATTGCATGATGCAGGATGCAGGACTGTGGGTATGGAGAGTAAAAAAGATAAGGAGGGACTCTTGCATCCACAATGGTGAAGTAAACTAAGTATAAGAAAAGTTGATTTTGTGGGTTGCGGAAGTGGATGAGTCATTTTGGAGGATGTGGATTGTGGGTTGTGGACTACGAGTCTTGGGGAAAATGAAAATGAAAATGAAGGTTGTCTCGCATCCAAATTCAAGAAAATTGGTTAAGTATGGAAAAGGTAAGCGGTGCATTATACATGACGCAAAAATAGAATGGGTCATTATGAGTGATGTGGGTTTGTGGGTTGTGGGACATGGGAATTTCATGTGATGAGGGGTGGATTGGTCTCCCACAATGGGACTCCCACAACACTGAAAAATGACCAAGTGTTGGGATCACGAGGTCAGAAAAATGACTAAATATAGACTTGCGGGTTTGCAGACTTGCGTACTTAATGGTAGCACAATCTGTAACCCACATTTTCAAGGGAAAAAATGACTAAGTATAGAATATAAAAGGAATATAAGAAGAAAAGGACAAGACTAAGTAGTGATTTGTATATACCAATGTTGATCAATATAAGGCTCCAACTGTGGGACTGTGACCCCCTGTGGGTTACTGAGAGTCCATAAAAACTCATCCATTGGGAAAATGGAGTAGAAAAATACAGGAAAAAGGGAATATGAGACAAATTGATGAATACTATAAAAAGAAGTGCAAAAAAAGACTGTATACATGTTAAGAGTTGGGGGTTAATAGAAGAATGATTAATATGTTTCCCATTCACGAGATATGGTTGAATTGTTCCCTTCATATCCTTCAAGAAGTAATAATTGTAACCAATGTTCTTCTCAATCTGGTATGGACCAATCTAGAGAGATTCAAACTTTGTATGAAAATATGGTTTTTCTTTTGCTTTGTTCCACTACAGAACGAGTTGGTCATTTTGAAAATATCTTACAGTAGTGCTCTTGCCAAAATGTCTTTTGACCACTTGTTTTCTTTTTCTTATTGTCGTTATTGTCTCTGATATTTGTTCTTTGAGTTGCATAAGTTCATGATATCTTTTCTGCATATGTCTATAGAATCCAAATTGCACCGATAATCTAGGAAAATTTTCAATTTGTATAGGTTTATCTGTGCGCTTTATATATACAAAGACACTAATAAAAATGGTTCCTTTATACATTTACTAGATCATCGATAGTTTAGGTATATTTTAAAACACAATGCCTCAATGATCCTACGATGCTTGTAGATATTATAAAGAGAACTGAGAAACATACGATTTTATTTATTTTTGTGTTTTATTGATGCATTCAAATTCACAAAATGCACTAGTAGCAATGTTATTATCCCAAAGGGTTAGCTCAAGTGGTTCTGAGCCATATGTGATCCATCCCTAGCAGAGGAGGTCACATGTTCAAATCTCTTATTCCCCCTTGAGGTTATGCCCCATAATCACGCCTAACGGTTTACCCCATTTACCATTCACAAAGTGGGGAAGTACATGGGGGTTTCCTACGAGTTATTCCATCGAAAAAAAAAATGCTATTGAAAAATTACAAACACACTAGAAATAGTGGGAATTTTAAAAATTTAAACAAGGTCTCTCAATGCACTTGGTACATATGAAAACACCACTAACAATGCCTTCGTACATTTTCTAGAGCACCAAAATCCCTAGGATATTTTATACAAAAACTCAACGGTGTGTTTATGATATTATGAAGCACCACTGATAATGTTTCTATTTACCAAGTGCATTGATAGACCTTGTATAACCCATCCATTTTCCCAAGATTTTTCAATGCATTCCTTGTCAACGATCTCCCTGAATATGATGTGTCTTGTAACTATATAAGACTCACTGTTGCATCTTATAAATTCATTGGGAAAAACACAATTTTTTTTTAAATTGCAAATTTAAGCTAAATTATAAATTTTGATTCACTAAAAATGTAAATAAGGAGGTAACAAACAATTTATCTGTTCCATGCAGATAAAAAAATAAATATGCACCTGTTTTGAAAATTTTGAAAATGAACTAGATCGACCGTCAAAGCGAAGGAATCAATGAAGCCAACAAAATAATAGAATTGACAATGGGGCCATCATACATGGTGAGCACTGGTGCTTGTATGGTTGGAAGCACTGAAATAAATGTAAAAATGAAATTATGGTTTGGTATTTTTGGTTTATTTAACCCTATTCCATTGCACTCGAAAGCCACATGCGCCATTGTGCTAATATGTTTTATGGGTACTATTTTTTTTTTTAAATTGCATGTTGGAGCATTATTTATGTACATGCAATAGTGTCTGCCATGAAAAAAAAATTCTCTTTTTGTAACAACCCCACTACAATCCCCAATTTAATTAATGCTTAATGTAGATATAATGTGTGGCTATGGCCAAGCGATGTATATGCAAATTGTATTTTTGAATTTTAATAAATAAAATGTGATGTCGAATGCTAAGGGGACATGGACAAAGATGGGGGATGAATTAATCCACAAGAGAGAGGAGGGTGTAAGATATTTTTTAAGAGGTGTCCAAGGGGGAATTACCCATGTCTATTAATTCCACCCACATTCCTGAATTTTATTATCATTATGTATTAAACTCTATTTTTTGATTGAGTGTCCCCAAAGCCAATCATTGAATGCATGTAAGTGGTTGGGTGTGAGAAGTCACATCCCATAGTTATTGGGAGCATGGGGGATGAGTACAATCAGCTTGGGGAAGTGTGTGATTCAAGAAAGTAATCTAAATGAGAGGAAATCTGTATGGGAAGCTACAACAATTTTTAGACATAATTTTTTTTTCATGAACAACAAGTAGAGAGAAAGAAAGAGAGATGGGATCTGGAGCATCCATGAAGGGATAATTTTGGAGCATGTTGGATTGTTTCTGGAGAGTATTTGGAGAAAAATACTGAAGAGACAATTTTTCAGGCCTGAAGAGTGAAATCTTGTGTGAGTTTCACTGTAACAACAAGTGTTTGTTGTTGTTCCTAGTAGTTTTCTTGGCAGTGAGTTCCATTGAGTTTTCCCAGTAGAGAGATTCATGGTTACCTGTGCAAGAGAGACCCTGATAAATGAATGGGATGCCCGAGGGACTGAGATAAATGAAGGGGTACATTCCTTGGTTTGGGCAGGTCGAGAGGAAGAGAGCTGGTAGAAAATCGAGATAGTTGTAGGAGAATACCAGTGGGTTGTGGGTTTTTTGATCTGTGAGTGGATAGTGAGAGACCACCCTCTTTCATGGATTGTTGGCCCCAGCTTGAGGTTGACTTACTGTTGATATTTGGAAAAACAATTCTATGTTTGGGTGAAACATCCATCCCCAACATCTAGTTGCACAACTAAACTGAAAGATAAGTGTTTTGTTTGTTTTATGTCTTGCATTACGAGTTTTAATTGTTGTGAATGAACTCTATGTATGAGATTGATTTATATGCTACTGCAATGCGTTATTAGCTACATTTCATGTTATATAGGAATATTGTAGATGCAACAATTTAATGTTATCAAACAATATCTAAATCAGGTTGTAATTTATAGTTGAAAGCTACAGGAAATTAATTAGATAGCATAAATTTTAATTTATGAGCTTTTTTGCATGTAATGGACCTCAACTAAGCTGGGGGACGTTACATTATGTTATCAGAGCCTCTGGTTCAATGACCGGGCTTGTATGGGCCATGATGAGTGTGAATTGGGAAAATCCGCTCCTACATATTTCGTTCTATGTGAATTTGGGGAAAAACAAATAAAGTTAGAGTGAAACCCAAAAATTCATGAGTAAATTTGAGTGAAATTACCTAAAAACCCTCTCAGAGATGATATTGAGCATCAATCTACAGAGTTGCAAAGTTAAATTATAACTGGAAGGTCGAATTTCGTGTTTCAATGGTTGTTGACGGAGTTGGGAGAGTTCAATGAATTGACGTCCGATATCGCATTTGATATCGAGATCAATGACCTAGATTTGTCGTGATGAATTTTAAAAATTATAAGGTTTTGATCATTTGGAAGGTTGAGTAGATCAACGACCGATATTCATTTTTGATGGTTTGGAAATGGATCAAATCAATGGTCTAGATTTAGTTTCGTCCGTTGGGAAGTCGAATTTGATCCATGATCATGATTTGCTTTCAGAACTTGGAAAATAGAGCAAATCAACGACCGAGATCATTGACAAAGTTAGGAGAATTTTGATAGATCAATTATCAATATCTATTTGAATGGTAGATCGGCGGTCCAAATTCATTAGGGTTTTATTCGAAAATTTCTAAGTGTTGGAGTTGGACAAGAGAATTCACTAATGGTCGATGGTCGGGTTGACCAAATTGGTGAAGTATTTTAGTCTCCAATGGAAATATTCGATGACCAATGGTCAGGGTCCGATGATTCGACGAAGTGTTTTGATCGAGCAAAAGAAAGCGTCGATTTTTTATGACCGATGGGTAGGTATCGACCGATTCGGCGAGGTGTTTGGGTCATCTAAGGGAAATTGTCGATGCTCGATGGAGAAAAGGGGATGATGAGATGTCATGCCACATCATCTAGAGTGCAATGTTAAATTCTACGTGTCATGCCATGTCAACATCCACATGTCATGTCAAATTAGTAGTTTCCACATCAACTAACAAGGATGGACGATGACCAATGGTCGGGTCGGTCGAATTAGAGAAGTGTTTTCTTCTGCCAATAGGGATAGTTGATGGTCGGGTCAACCAGATTGGTAAGGAGTTTCATCTGCCAATAAAACCACCGATGACCGATTGTCGATGGTCGGGTCACATAGTTCATAGATGTGTTGCAAATCGATTTCCAAATGAATGAGTCGGTGGCTGATGGTAAAATCGACAATTTTGAAAAAGTGTTAAGTGCGTCCAAAGGAAAAATGTCGATCGTCAATGGAGCTCAGATCAATAGTCTATATTGCTTTGAGATGTCGATCGATGGTGGAGATTGATTTGTGGGGTTTGGAAAGGTTAAGAGGATCAACGAACATATTTCACCCGATTGAGATCGATGACTTAGATTTAAAGGTTGTTATAGTAGTAAAACAATCATTTTTTCTATAATTGTTTCGGGATTTTGAAGGTCTTAAACTTGTAGGGCAATTTTGAGGCCCTAAATGACATTTTAGGCAATCAAAATCGACAAGTATAGAGTGTATGAAGGTGCACTCTATATCTATATCTTAAATAAAATAAATCAGAGAGAGTTATCCAACGAGATACTCCGGGTGCAAAACAGATCTCATATGAGGAAGTTACAACTGAAATAGTTCGGGGGGAAAGTTTCGGCACCAAATTACTTCAAGAGGGAATAACTCCTTACTAAAAAGTCCATTTGGGACTCAGAACCTATATATGAGAATATTATGAACCATAGAAGATAGTCATGGATTCAGAATTGGAATCTGGGTATGCAACAATGTGACAGGAGAGAAAGAAGACACATGTAGCATATAAGGATAAAATGGGAAAAACAATCTAAACTTCTTCGGACCATAAATTTCAGCTCGGAGCTCATATTTGAGAAAATGAAAATTCGCTAAAAACATATCGAGGAGGAGAAGACATCTATCCACCCATAATTTTGAATTGGGCAATAAATTTCTCAAAAAGTAATAAATAAATTTATGTAGCAGCAAGTTAGTGGAAATTGCAGCTTGTAAATGTTGTAACTTTTTGCTCATAACTCAAATTGGGGCATGAATACAACCATTGGAGAGATATTTAAGAGAGGAATGTGCCTAAGGGAATCCAATTTTGACTTAATGCATTATGTATTTCATAATTTGGGATGATGAATAACATGTATTCTAATTGATGAAATGTTTAATATTATGCATGTTCTAAAATAAATTATTACATGCACATTTATTGCAGAAATAAAGGTACAAGAAAATAAATTTGGTTCTTATAAGAGGACTGGAGTTATGGAATATGCCCAGGGATATTATATCCACAAGGAAGAGATCATAGGTCTGCATGTAAGCATGGGAAATTATGAGACTAAGTGAAATGGAAGGAGAGGCAGGCAGGAGCCTTTAACTATGAGAAGTTGTATAGAGAAATTTAGAGCTATAGAGCAGATAATGAAAGGATTATGAAGGATTAGGAAGAGATAATTCATAATATGAATATGTTTCATAAGTAAGTTAAAAAAGACTCTAGCACCAAGCAAGCAACTAGTGCTAGACAAGTGACAACATCTAGATCCCATAGCAAAAGAGATGATCATGGGAATGATAGGTAGTCAAGAAGCATGAGTAGGAACCATCATTGTCTAAGGAAATACACCAGAATAAATCATGCAAGTTCAAGGCTAGGGAGCATCCCAAATGTGTCTCTTTTCAGGAGAAAAATACGAAGGCATGAGGTAGACATCTTTCAAAATTAACTCAAAAAAATTAAGCCACCAACTTTCAATGGTGAGCACGGGAAAGGAGAAGAGGTTGAGGCCTAGCTGTTGGAAATGAAGAAATATTTCCAACTGCATTAATACCCCTCAAGGTTATAAGATAGAATTGAAACATACCACTTGCAAAGGAAGACAACCATGTGGTGGGATAAGCTTAAGCAAGCCAAGTACCTTGATGAGAAGAGGATCTCAGGGAGATAGTTCAAAGGATATTTCCAAGAGAAATATTTTTCTGAGCATTATTATGAAAGGACGATGAAAGAGTTATTTGAACTCAATTTGGGAAACATGAAAATGGATGAATATGAGAAGAGGTTCTTTGAATTGATGAAGTATGTGGACTTCATAAAGGATGAGAAGTTAAAAATCTAAAGGTTTCTGAGTGGGTTACCATCCTTCTATAGTGACAAGATACAATATGATAACCCTAAGACTTTGGGGGAG
>SNQJ01S0103554.1:0-15171 GCA_010110895.2 Picea sitchensis
TGGCAATTACGTCGAACGCGCTGTCGGAATTTGACCCAAATGCAATAGTGTCGGTGTCTTTAAAACAAAGAGATATGTCATTCGATAGTAAAAAATACGATTAGAGAGGACTACAAGCAAGAAATATAGAAATTTTCATGGATTACTAGAGACCAACGTTTCACCTTATTGTAAACTTATGTAACCCTTATTGGTACACCCCTCAAGTAGTACTGCACCAGACAACACATATACCTGACCATCATTGTTGTGTACCTTCAAGTATATAGAGAGTCCCCTATATCTCCTAAAAGAAACTATATATCAGCCTATTAACCACCTGATTTCTACAACAAAACCAAGAACAACACTTAGAAAGACTATTGTATAGTACCAGGGTAATAGAGTAGTACAACTAAAGGTATAGTTGGGCCTCCTCACTCGGTTCCATGAGATATTGGGATGAGTACTATTATTTTCCCTCACACATATATCAAAGAGCTATAACACAAGGAAATCCCTTGTCTGTAGGAACGATGAAAACCCTAACCCTTGGGAATGAAACATAACATAACAAAATCATAGGGTAACTTTTACCGCTCAATGCTACATCTTGCATCTAGGTTGTAAACTTCCTACATAATTTTCCCTGCTAACAATTTGGGCACTTCATTGCTACAATATTCTTCATTTCAGAGTATAACTGCACAAAATAAAAAAAATATTGTAGTGGTCTCGTCGACAACTTTATTTGAGACCTAATGTTGGTTGCGGAGCCTGATTATCTTCATTTTTCATAGGTCTTTATTTCAGCCATGTTTATACCCCATGAATACTATACACCCTGGAATATTATACACCCCTCCACGTAGGGGGGTTGCAGGGGGGGCTTCCCCACCCCACCCCCCTGGCGGGGTTTGAGGGTCTCATCCCCTCGGCTAGGGGGTCTGGGGGAAAGGAAAAATTTCCCTGTAAATGTATATTGTAATTTCATAGTAAATATGGACAGTTCATTATAAGGTTGCAGATCTGACGATAGAATTTATGTTAGGGTTTTTTTCCCTAGAAGGAAACCCTCTTTTATGAGGGAAATGTATTGCGACTATGCATCATTGTAAATATTGTATTATGAGAGAGGAGACTTTGAGAGAAAGAAGAGGAAGTTACAACAGGTGTTTTGTAGGTTGTATCCCTTCATTTTGATGGATAATAAAAAGGAAGGACCTGGAAATTTATCTGGTGGACGTAACCCACACTAGGTGAACCACATATATCTGTGTCTCTATTGTATTGTGTATCTTCTGTGTTTTATTTCCGCATTTGTTTTATTTTGTTATTTCGTGATACTATTTTTCTAACAACCGGTATCAGAGAAAAATGTAACTCGCAAGAAAAGAGGGTTCCTGGATCGAGTGGGAGAAATGGCGAAAGATGGAAATTTTAGGGTCGAGAAATTTGACGACCAAAACTACCAGTTATGGAAGATGCAGATGGAAGATTATTTATATCTAATGGATCTATTCCTACCATTGGGTGGAATAACAAAGAATTCGATGACCATGAAGGATGAATAATGGGAGGTTCTTGACAGAAAGGCACTAGGAACGATATGGTTGAGCCTAGAAGCATTGGTGGCTTTCAATATTTCAAAAGAAAAGACAACGAAGGAGTTGATGGACGCATTGACTAAACTGTATGAAAAGCCATCGACGTCTAATAGGGTATTTATAATGAAAATATTTATTTAATATGAAGATTTCAAAAGGTGGGTCTTGTTGATTTTTCAATAGGATAGGCTTAATCATGAAGTTCATTCCATTTTAGCATTTTACTTAAACCATAGACAATTTTTTGTAGCAACCAAGATCACAAGAAGAAACAACATGCACAAGTACACAAGAAGTATCTTGGGAAACCTTTCTCAACAAGGGAAGAAAAACCATCCAATACTTTGTTATGTTTTTCAAGAGAAAAAATTTCACCACCATGAAAACCTATCACACAAAAGGGTGTCCACAAACCCTAGAAGACTAGCACCAAAGAGAGGTGCACACTTTTCCCAAGTAGATTCACTTGCTGAAATTTGAAAACTCACACAAAAGATATGATTCCTCAATGGGGAATTTACCTTTACTTATATTATACTTAACATGTCAAGATAAGTGTCTATTGACACAATAGGGCTGACCTCTCTATCTCATAATATAATTAATATTAACCATATTAGTTATATTTTACATTAATTATCAATTACATTAAGGTGGGGCCGACCTGTACCCTTTACATTACAATTAGGGTTACATGAAGGTTTGACTCTTAAACAATATAGCAAGGGATTTCAGACACCCACTAGTGATCAACCACTAGGGGCACATCCATAGGGATCTCCATATCTCTGGCTCACTACATTACACAAAAGAACCACTCTCACTAGTGCTCAACCACTAGGATCACGTTCACTTGTGCTCATCCACAGACATGTCCACTCAAGGAGAAATTCTTTCCCACTGCATTTCACAGTAGATTCATCTGGATTTTTTCATCAACTCTCTTCTCAAAGGAGGCTAATACATCATCTTCATTTATGTCTCATGACGATGCACCCAACACTTTGGTATTTCAGACGTTCACCTTGTGATGAACCACAGACATGTCCAACTCTGTAGATCTCCTTTCTCACTTTGTTACATAGGAGAATCATCTGGAGTTATTCTCAAATATCTCTAAGGAGGAGGCCATCTCTACATTGCAGCTCTGTCTCAGATAGGAGCCACACACCCCTCTCAGGGGATCTCTCTCAGGTTTTTGTCCTAGAGAATGTCTCACATAGTTGCAATCATCAACACTCCCTCTCAGCTAGGGAGGCATTATTCATCATGCAAAGACTCACATGGATGTATTTTGAACTTTAGTCTTGACTATAGTTATCAACACTCCCTCACAACTATGGAGGTATCCTTCACCAATTTAATTTGGTGAATATGTCTGCAATATGCTCATGTGTAGGAAGGTACTGCATGTGTACTATTTTCCTTTGCATCATGTCTCTGATATAATGATATTTTATCTCAATGTGTTTCGATCTATCATGAAACATTAGTTTCTCAAAGATCTTTACACACAACTCTGGTTATCATCATAGGATCCATCTCATGATCAAGTAAATATGTCAGAATCTTGTGAAGCCGTATTTCTTCGCACACTCGATGCTACATACTCTGATTTTGTGGTACTCAAGGCCACAGAGTTTTGTTTCCTACTGCATTAGGAAACCATGGAAAAATTCATGGTAAGACACCAACCGAATGTGCTCTTTTGATCCACTATACTCTCTGCTTAATCTGTATAGGTATATCCCTGCAAACTCAATTTCACAATTGGACGCATATCTTGGGCCATATCTAACTATGCCGCGTGTATATCGCAATGCATGCTTTATTGTTATCCGGTGAATCTCTCTCGACTGGATCATTGATTCAATAATAATATTCATTGCATAGAATGAATCAGGTCTGGTATTAACCAAATAAATGTTCCAATCAACTTTGGATCAATCTCTTCTGAATAATCATGATTCATTTTCTTCAAATCCATCATGGTGGTTTTGCATTCTATCATACTGGACTTCTTTAATATTCCCACTCTATATTTTCCTTGAATCAAGAAAAATCTCATTAGTCCTTTGTCATACTTCTTGTCCCAAGAAGTAGTGCATCATACTCATATCCTTCATCTCAAAATCATAATTCAAAGCTTACTTGTATCCAACAACAAGGCTTTCTGAATAAATCATCAAAATCGGGCTCTCATCACCAACATTGTAATAATATAGGTTTGGATCAACAATACTCTTGCTGAAACCCAAACTCATCAAGAATCCATCCATCTAATATAGTTTCCAAATATTGGATGGTAGTACGGATGGAAGTGTATTGGGCTTACTAGATCAAGTGTCTCACCATACACAACTCCCTTTGTTTGTGAGAATCCTTTGGCTATAGATCTCACTTTGTATTTCTCGACACTTCCATCAGATGCATGTTTGATCTTATAGATCTACTTGGAAGTTACCACAGAGTTCCCTTCTGGTCTCTGAAAAATATCTTATACATCATTCTTTTATGATATGTTGGTATTTTTTTGTTATGGCATCTTTCCAAACAAGTTCTCATATTGCTTCTCCAAGACAAGGAGGCTCAAAATCAATGAAGTGGCTCATGACTGAAGGATAACTCGAAAATATCTTTTTCTTTCTCGGGATGGTCCTTGAGGGGCTTGTATGTTCCTCTACCTCATGCAGAGTGAGCCTAGGAAGGCCCTTTATTCCCTACTGCAATATCTATGGACATATCAATTGGAGCAACTGGATCAGCAGGACTAATGTTTGTCTCCCTCTGAAATTCTCAAGGGGGAGAAGGTATTGTCTCACTATCAATATCCATCTGAGATTCTTTGGATCTTTTAAAGGATATCTCTTCTTCAAGGACAACATCTATGCATGTCTTAATCTTTCTATAACCAGGGATGTAGATATGGAATGTCTTTGAAGATTCATTGTTTATCCCATAAATGTATCCTTTCTCCCTAAAGGGTCTATCTTGGACTTCTTCTCTTTGGGTACATGAAAATACACTGGGAACCCAAATATCCTGAAGTGTTCAATCTCATGCTTCACACCAATGAAGGTTTCTTTGAGAGTTATTTTTTTCAAATTCTGGTGAAGACTCTTGTTCTGAACATATACTGCGTCATGTATGCTTCTGCCCATGGAATCATAGAAAGTTTTTTATCATGCATTATTGCATTGGTTGTCTCAATGATGGTTCTACTCTTCCTCTTCTCAAATAGTTTTGAATCCCTCTGAAGGATAAGCATCTTCCTTTGTTCTTAACCTGTCTGGAAAAAGAAAAAAAGAGGAACCAAAACAATAATATCTCCTAAAAGAGAATTATTAGTACATCTATAGAATAAAAACAATTTAAGGATTGTTGTCACAGCTAGAACACCTACTTGTAATGTAGAAAACATTAGAAATATAAGTTAGAGGAATGAAAATTACAACAATCAAACTTCGAGTCTTCACTTCTAGTGTGTTGTTCATATGAATGAACTAAGATCCCTCTGGATCCATGACTTCAACAAAAGGTTCCTTCATATTGTAATTACCCTCATGAAAATGACACAAATAATATATATAGAAGTGCATACATGAGGGTGTTGATATGATTTCTCCAATGGCACATGGTTGATCTCTGTCCTCTGAAATCTTCATGAGGGAGGTAGTCACAATGTCACCTTTTTTTATCACCCACAGTAAGTCTTTCTTTAAAGTCTTGTCTTCCAGGAACTTGAATTTTCTTGATCCACCAAGCTTATCTTCCATCATAATTTTAGATTCTTCACAACCCCTTGTCAACTGGGATGAAAAACCTAATGGCTAGGCTAGGCTAGAACTTTTAGGTTTTTTTGGACTTATGACTGCCAACAATATTATTTTCAAATATAGGAGAACATTAGTGAGTTGAAGATCTTCTTCAATGAGTTGCAGAAACCCTAATACTAAAATTTCTCCAGAAATTAGCGAAACCCTAGGGATAAAATTTCAAAATGTTAATAATTTCAATATGAAGCTTGTTGGAGGTGTGTTGAAGGAGGCCGTAAAATCCTATGGTATTTTTAGACCTAACATCCAAGTGCCAAGTGTTGAAACCTCTTTAAAAGGTAGGCCGTACAAAATTTATGGAAACCCTAAGAGGGTCGTACGGTTTTGCAGGAGAGAGAAGATGGCTGAAAATTTCTTGTGCAATGGGTTCTTCAATACCTATGCTCTGATACCATGTTGATTTTTCAATAAGCTAGGCTTAAGCATGAAGTTTGTTCCATTTTAGCATTTTACTTAAACCATATATAATTTGTTGCAACAACCAAGATCACAAGAAGAAACACCGTGCACAAGTACACAAGAAGTATCCTAGGAAACAAGGATGATTTTAAGGATGGGAATTTATTTTAAAATGTGGAAACATTGGCGAATCTTACCAATCCTTCATATTCCAACTATGAAATGTTTGGCGATATTTTTGTAAAAATATTCAAAATTCTAAGGATTTTATATATTTTGTATAAAATTTTGGTGATTTTTAATGTAAAATATTTTTATCCTGTAGAATTTGGGTGAATCATTTTTAGAATAGAAAATATTTTTTTGGGAAAAACCTTGGAAAATTAGCCCATGAGGGAAAATTATCCCATGAGGGAAATTTAGCCCCTAAAATCATCCATGCCAGGAAACCCTTCTCAACAAGGGAAGAAAACTTATCCAATCCGTTTTTATATTCTTCAAGAGAAATACCTTCACCACCAAGAAAACCTATCACACAAAAGGGTGGTCACAAACCCTAGAAGACTAGTGCCCAAGAGAGGTGCACATTTTTCCCAAGTAGATGTACTTGTTGAAATTTCCAAACTCATAAGATATGATTCCTCAATGGGGAATTTACCTTATATTACACTTGAACTGTCAACATAAGTGTCTATTGTCACAAAAATGCCAACCTTTCTATCTCATAATATAATTAATATTAACCAGATTAATTATCTTTTACATTAATTATCAATTACATTAAGGTGGGGCAGACCTGTACCCTTTACATTACAATTAGGGTTACAAGAAGGTCTAACTCTTGAACAATATAGAAACTAATCTCAAACAACCACTAGTGCTCAGCCACTAGGGGCACATCAATAGGGATTTCCATATCTATGGCTCACTGCATTACAAAGAAGAACCACTCTCACTATTGCTCATCTACTAGGATCACGTTCACTTGTTCTCGTCCATAAGCATGTCCACTCAACAAATCTTCTTTCCCAATGCATTACACATGAGAGTCATCTAGATTTTCTGATCAACTCTCTGCTCAGAGGAGGCTAATATATCATCTTCATTTATGTCTCATGAATGTGCACGCAACACTTTGGGATTTCACACGTTCACCTTTTGTTCAACCACATGCACGTCCAACTCTGCAGATATCCTTTCTCACTGCGTTACATAAGAGAATCATCTGGAGTTCTTCTAAACTCTTTGTAAGGAGGAGGCCATATCTATGTTCCATCTCTTTCTCAGATAGGAACCACACACCCCTCTCATGGGCTCTCTCTCAGTTTTGTGTCCTGGAGAATGTCTCACATAGCTGCAATCATCAACATGTTTGTTGCATATCATTTAAATTAATTTAATACAGTTACTGATCAACTATGTTTTGTGAAAGTGGACTTTGATGATGAGTTCATGGCTCTTCTAATATTGTGCTCCTTTATAGAAAGTTAAAACGGCTTGGTCATGGTTGGAAGTAACTCTATCTCTGGTTCAAACACTCTAAAATTTGATGATGTTGTTGGTGTTATCCTTAGCGAGAAAATGAGACAAAAAAGCACGAGTGAGACATCATATAATGAGTTAAACATGTTTAATAGGGGAAAACAAAAGGATAGAGAAAAGGATCAGGGAACCATGTGAATTCGAGGAAGGACATATCCAAATATAGACTGGGAAATATAGAGTGATGGAATTGTGGGAAGAAATGACATATCCAAATCTAGACTAGGAAAGATAGAGTGATGGAATTGTGGGAAGAAATGACATATCCAAATCTAGACTGGGAGATATAGACTGATGGAATTGTGGTCTGTTTGGAAAAATGAACAGACGGCGATATATTTTTCATACGGTGTTTGTTTGATCTCGTTCAAGTTGTGTTGGGTTCATAACAACGAGGCCTGCGTAGACATCAGTTTTGAAGCGATCATGAGCACTTTGATTTTTATGCCTTCCTGGATCCATTCTAGATCACCCAAGGGGCATGGAAGTTGACGAGTGCATGGGTTCGTTTGGGACAGAAGGTTTGGGAAGGGGCATGATGATTCGTTTTGGAAACAGGGTCCATGAAGGGGAATGATGATTCATTTGGACATGGGTTCACGAAGGGGCACAACACCCCAAAGGACACAATGGCTCGTGATGGTGATCTTTGGAGAGACTATAAGAAAACAAGGGAGAACAACCAATGAAGAAAATATTTGGAAGATAAGAATAACAAGAGATATTTGTGATTTTGAGGCAAACGAAGAGGGCAATCTCCCTCAAGGATCGAACTCACTCCAGTTGGGAGGAATTGTCTTGCATTAAGGTGGATTTGTAGGACAAATATGGGTGAGTTTATCTTTGGACAATTTTGGGTAAGTATGGAAAATAAAAGTATTTTGGAGGCATGTGTGAGGTAGAACCGAAATTGGTGAAGTCTGCATAAGTGAAGAGGCAAAGCCTATGGAAATGAAGAGATAAAAAGTCTATGGTTGGGGGCATGTCTGATGTAACATCCTCGACCATAACCCCACTTGCTAGGAAACGCTACTTCGCGGAAGCATTCTCATACTTAAATATATAACATGAATTATTTATAAAGAATAAGCATTAAATCAAACTAAGACATTTGACATGGATTTACTGTTGTCATACAGACATAAACAGAATTAAAAGAAATTCAAACTAGAAACATAATACATGATAATATTACAAGTATCACAAAACATGCATTTTAATTAAGTACAAAATTAAAATACATAATTATACTTATCTTTGAAACTGTAACACACCACCAACTGTGTGCATACCTTCCACAAACCTCCCAGCCTTAGACCGCGTTGCTCATTATTCTCAGTAGTAGGTCACCCCCGAGCTGGGACTAAGCTCCACCAAAAAAGGGAATCCTAGGCTAGGCAATGTCAATGGAATATACACAGTTTATGAGGAAGGATTCTCTCCTAGGAGCCACTTATGCCCATTTCTCACAGACTGTCATTCCCCACATGCTCGTCCCACCCCAGGAGTATACACCTTCACTGTCACCAAGATAGTCCTTCGGCTGCTAAACCTCCCTTTCCTTGGGCTTCAGTAATAGACCAAACCAAAATTCTCCAAGCTCTTTGGTAGCTACAAGACTCCTTCCAAGAGTTATCACTTCCTCCACGCACTCTCTCGCCTACAGAGAGTCGCTCACAAGCCTGAGAACCTTCTTCTTCAACCATAACCACCTCTCTCACCTAGAGAGAGTGTTGCACACAGGCTTGAAAACCTTCTTCTTCAACTCTGTTCCAACACAAGGAGGACAACGAGTCTCAATAAGGAACAAATGATGGTATCCAATCACACTCAACCAAGGGTATGCGTGGCCACAACAACCCACAGTTATAACACACACGACATAAACAATTTCTTAGGTTTCATAGAAGACGCGGGTCGACTTCAGAGGTGAGTGGCTATGAAAAGGTCCAGTGTAGAGACAAAACGATTCTCAGGAAGGATTCCAGTGAACTCAGGAGGAGTATGGAAGGTTCACATAATGACTCAGGTGACGGATTTCGGGTCTCAGGTGCATGTGTGAACATTGCAAATGATGAATACAGAGGCCATGACATTCACAGGAATACACCAGTCGACTTCTTGTTCTGGTTTTCAGGATTGCGTGATAGGAAAATTAAGAAGAGGTCATTCACATACTCCCCACAGTTCAGACAATCGACGAAAAATGGAGGATGAACCCCCTTCACAAATCAATTCTTGGGTTAAATTTCATGTGTCTAGGCCAACACATGTCGCCCATGAATATGCATGCACTCCATCAAGTATTTGTTCCCTTTTGCACACGTTGGGGCTGTATGCATTGCCTCTCCCATGACTTAGGATAAAAGCATACATTTCACACCACTTGAAATAATAATAAATTATTATTCCTAGGGTCTTCAGTACTCAATATTATCCCCTCTTCCTACCTCTCATCCCCCTCTCCCTTACCCATACTATGGAATATTAGTCCCACATAACTCTTTCTTCGTGGTTGGTCATCACGAAACGATGTTTATCTACTGTATTAATGATCTTCATAATTACATATACCAAATCGGGCTCCTAGCCTTAACACTTAGTCTCTCCGGCCTAATAAACACATAAGCCCACTAGCTTATCAATACTCAGCTCACCAACCTACAAAACATGATTACAATTCATAAATATGATTACAATTCATAATATAACTGGGGCACTACCGGGGGATATTACAATCCCCTCAGCTTATTTTTGCATTGTCCTCAATGCAACTCTTTCCACAACATCATCAAGATTTTCAAAATATTAAAAAATATGTGGGTATTCTTTCCACATAGCATCCTCATGGTCCCATGTCATATCCTCGGGACCATACCAGGTCTACTGGACCTTTACAAGCCCTATGGCTCGATATTGGAGTTGTTTTCTTTTCCGGTCCAATATGCGCACATGATGCACTTGCAAGACACCTTCTTGCTCCACTTGAATCGCATTCCAATCGATAACATGATTATCATCAAGTATATATTTCTTCAGCAATGAAACATGAAATACATTATGTACAGTCATGGATGCAGGTAATGCAAGAATATATGTAACTGAGCCAATCCTTTATAGGATTTCAAATGGTCCACAAAATCTATCTTCCAACTTGGCATAGTTCCCCAGCTTCAGGGAAATTATATTGGATTTCACTTTCAGGAAAACATGATCACCCACTTTAAACTCTCTATGGGTTATGTTCTTATCAACATAACTTTTTTGCCTGTCTTGGGTAGCCTTTAAATTATGCTTGATTTTTAGCATTTGTTCTTCCATTTCCTTGAGCAATTCTGGCCCAACTACTGCCCTGTCAGCTATATTATCCCACCTTACTGGAGTATTTCACTTTCTTCCATAAAGTTATTCAAATGGGTTCATCTTCAATGATGCTTGATACCCATTGTTGTAGGCGAATTCTACCAAGTGCAGGTAGTTTTCCCATTTCGATGGTTTGTCCATCACATACATCCCTAGCGTGTCTTCTATTACTCTATTTTCCCTCTCTATCTGTCCATCAGACTCAAGATGATATGTTGTACTAAAGTTCAGATTCGTTTTGAACCCTTTGAATAACCATTTCCAAAAATTCGAGTTGAATTTAAGGTCTCCGTCGAACACAATTGTCTTGGGAATTCTATGCAATCGTGCCACCTGCTTCATAAAGACATTGAAAACATTCGTTGCCTTGTGAGTAGTCTTTAATGGAATGAAATGGGAAGATTTCGTAAGCTTATCCACCACCACCATGATTGAATTGTGTTGATTTTCGGTTCTGGGAAATCCAATTATGAAATCCATTGTCACCACTTCCCACTTGCACTCAGGAATGGGTAAAGGTTGCAGCAACTCTACTGGGTGCCTGTGCTTAGATTTAACCTTCTGGCACTCCATACATCTGGTGATGTATTCAAAAATCTCTTTCTTCATACCTGGCCAAAAGTAATGACTCTTCACTGTTGCCACAGGTTTTTGATATCCAGGGTGCCCTGCATAAGGCACATTATGCATTTCATGCAAAATCATAAGTTTCATGTATTGGACATTAGGTACATAAACTTTGTTCTTGTACAAAAGTGTTCCATTAGTTTCCAATTTATAATTTTCCACTGTTTTTGGCATCTCACCTTGTTCTAGCTTTGCTACCAGCTCCATGTACTGCAAATCTGCATTTGCAGCTTCCAAAATTCTTCATTTTATATTAGTTCGGTAGATGCTAATGGTTGTAGCATGTAATTCGTGTACTCTTTTACTGAGTGCATCAACCACTTTATTCTCCTTCCCTTTTATATGATGGATATCACAATCCTACTCACACAAAAAATCGAACAATCTAGTCTTCCTAGCATTCAAGGTTGGCTGATCAAACAAGTACTTCAGACCATTATGGTCTATTCTTGGTTCGAACTTCCTAACCATGAGGTAATGTCTCCATTTATTAAGAGTGTGTACTTTGGCTGCCAACTCCAAATCATGAGTTGCATAGTTCCTTTTGTACTCTTTCAACTTTCTGGATTCATAACAAATTACGAACCCATTCTGACTGATAAATCCTCCCAGTCCTTCTTTGCATGCATCAATACAAATCATGAAATCCACATTTGGATCTACAATCCTCAGGATTGGAGAATTGGTTAATATTTTCTTCAATTTCTGGAAGCTTCTCTCACAATCCTCTGTCCCTTAAAACTTCTTCTCCTTCCTTTGCAAGGAAGTGATAGGGTGAGCTATCCTCGAGAAACCTGTGATAAGCCTTCCGTAATAACCAACTAGAACCATAAAGGATATGACTTCTGTCATGTTCTTTGGGGCTGACCAGTCTCTGATGGCCTCAATCTTCTCAGAATCCAAAACTATCCCTTCCTTCGAAATAATATGCCCCAAGTAATGGATTTGCTCTTAATAAAAGGAGCACTTGCTCAAATTGGCATACAGTTGGTTCTCTCTTAGCACCTGGAAAACCATCCTAATATGGTGTTCATGATCTTCCTCCGACTTGGAATAGACTAGAATGTTATCCAAGAATACTATGATGAACTTGTCTAGATAGTCCATGAATACACCATTCATCAGGTACATAAAAACAACGGGTGCCTTTGACAGCCCAAATGGAACCACTGTGAACTCGTAATGACCATACCTTGTTCTAAAGGTGGTCTTGTTGATGTCTTCATCCTTTATCCTTACCTGGTGATATCCCAATCTGAGTTCTATCTTCAAAAATATCTTCGCATCCTTTAACTGATCGAAGAAGTCATCAATCCTCGACAGAGGATATTTTTTCTTTACAATTACTTTGTTCAATTGTTGGAAATCAATACACAGTCTAATATTTCAATCCTTCTTCTTCATGAACAAGATCGGGGCTTCCTAAGGTGAAACACTTGGGCGTATACACCCCTTCTTCAGAAGCTCTTCAAGCTACAATTTCAGTTCTTTCAGCTCCGACGTACTCATTATGTAAGGATCTTTTGACACTAGAGTTTCTCCAGGCATCAAGTTTACAAAGAATTCAATATCTCTTTTCAGAGGTAGTCCTGGTACCTACTAGAATATATCCTCAAACTCCTTTAGTATCACATGGTCTTCGATCTTTGAAACCTTATCCTCAGGTGCTTCCTCCAAGTGGGCTGCAAATAATTGACAACCTTTCCTGAATCACTTCTTTAGCTACATTGTTGAGATTTCTGTGACAACAACAGCTCTAGGAATTCCTTGGATTGTTTTCCAATCTCCTTCCTCATCCAGTCAAGTTAATGCCTTATTACAACAGTACAATATGGCATGGTGCTGGTCCAACCAGTCCATCCCAATTAGGCAGTCATAAGAGCCTAAAGGGAGAATGTTCAATTCAACGTTTTTGATTAGTCCATTCATGTCCATTGGACATGACTTAACCAATTCTGTAACTATTCTCTTGGTTCCTATAGCCTACTGCACTAACCAATATTTTCCATGTTTTCTTCTCGACAATTGCAAACTTTCCACCTCTCTGTGATCTATATAACTATGGCTAGCACCTGAATCAATTAAAATAGTAAATGGTTGGTTGTTAATCATACCTTCCACTTCAATCACATGCGACTGATATTCATCTTGCATGTTGTCCAAGGATGCGTAGATCCTTGGCATTCTACTTCCCATGTCCTCCACTGTTTCATCTTGCTATACATTGTGGACAACTCTCACTTTATAATTTCTATGGGGGAAATATTTGTACCTATGGTTTTCTTTACAACCCCAACATTCCATAGGTGGCGGTTGTGGCATTTGCCCACCTACTTCAACCTTCCTATGATATCTAAAAGATGGTTGTCCTTGAGAAATGTTTCTAAAAAATGGTGGCTTAGTTCCCTTCTTCCTCTCATCCTTCTTGAATTTCTTTTTGTCTTCCAAAGCCTTATGGCAAGTAGGCTTCTCTCTTTGTTTCTTATATAAGCATTTCACTCTTCTTATCATTTCTTCCATATTTTTTGGGTCATCATACTAGATCTTGTCTCCAATGGAAGGTAGAATTCCACTCAGATACCTTTCAATATTGATAGTCTCATACTTGATGAAAAAAACATACTTCATTAATTCCAAAAACCTTCATTCGTATTCATCAATGGTCAAGCTGCCCAACTTGAGTTCAAAGAACTCTTTCATCTTTCTGCCATAGTATCTTCTAGTCAAATACTTCTTCTTGAAAAACCTCTCGAATTCCTTCCAAGTGATATATTTTTCTCTAATGTGTTGCACCTATGCAAGCTGATACCACCACATCGATTCTTTTCCCTTCAGTTGATACATATCAATTCTTCCTTCTGCACGAGAGTAATAATTCTGCAGTTGAAAATATTTCCTCATGCCAAGCAACCATTTCTCTCCATCTTCCTCCTTCTTATGTTCTCCATCAATTGTTGGAGGATTAATATTGTTCATTTCACCCTTCAGTTCATCCACTCCAGATCTCATGTGATTTCTGGTAGGAGATGGGCTTGAACTACTGTGTTCTCTCCTTTTCTTGGAGCGGCCTTGGGAGTGATGACGGCGTCTACCCGTACTCCTTGACCTTATTCCCTCAGAAGTTTGGTGACTCCCTATTCTTCTTGAGTCTCTCTCCTTCTCCAACTTCTTATCTATTCTCTCCAAACTCTTTAACATCTTTATGTTAATTTCACCTTATTTTTCCTAATATTTTCTAATCTTTTTGCTATTTGCTCAGCGAGTTTGGGCATCTTTCTGCAATTTTTCAATGGTATTCCTCATGTTTCTTTCTTTATCTATCTCCTCTACATGCCCATTGGATTTCGACCCTTCAACTCCCAAATGTACATCCATCCCTTTAGCTTCTTTCTCTGAACTGGAATCATTCTGTATCTCTTCCATTTCTTTTGCACTCAGTGGAAATTCTACTCGTTTCTGGCACTCGCTAAACTTCTGCAAACATAGTGTACAGAAAACCGAAATTTGTCAGGCCATTATTCCTTAACAAATCCCACAACATTCATAAACAAATCTGAATTAAGAAAACATTCAGATTTCCTAAATTTTCCAAGATCTTCTCGGCTCTGTAACAATCCTTCGGTCTCTAGCCCCTTCTCTCTTAATCCCCAACCCACATGATCACGGGTCGTGGCCACTCTCTTAGAAAAAAGGGTGCTTCACAACTTCAAGTTTCAAGAGGTTTCAAAGCACTTCACAACAACTTCCCAAATTTCAAACTAACGAACTCCCGACATAAGGCAGATCAACTGTCCATGTCTACCCAACATCCAATGACT
>SNQJ01S0103554.1:29043-39121 GCA_010110895.2 Picea sitchensis
TGGGGCCGTGGATGTTTCCCCGTAGGGGTTTTACCACGTGAAAACATCGGTGTGTTGATCTTTGATCTGGTTATGTGAGTGGTTACTGAAGGTGTTCGTCCTCTGTTGGAATACCTGTGTTGTTGGTGTCTTATAAAGATTCATTTGGTCAAGTGATGACATGGAAATCATGATGAAAGTGCTAAATCTTGAACGATTGTAGCAAGTGCAAGTTAGTTTTGTTCCAGGAGATAGATGGAGTTAGTAAGGAAGTCGACCAATAATTGTTGGTTGTCAACCTGAATGGGAAGAACATAGACCAAGTTACTTGGGTGGTGTTGGATCACCTTTGGTATGGGATAATAGTTGAGGTAGAGAACACCTTGGTGTCTTGTGGATGACTATACGATGATTCAAAGATCCAGTGGGGCTCGTTGGTTGAGGTTGGCAGAGTATTGGTTCAAACATGTCTAAGGCATGGAAGTTATTTGAGGTGACTCATTCTACTTGGAGAAATTTGGAGAGTTTTTTGAGATGTTTGAGAAGTGTGGGTGTGTTGGAAAAACTCATCCTAGATATTGATTTGTGTTGAGGTGACTTGAAAAAAAGAGGCAACTTGAGGACTTAGCTTTATTTGGAGGATTATGTCGACAAGAAGATTGAAACATGAAGAGATTACTTGGGCATGCACATTTGTTTTGCATTGGGTAGCATGGTTGAAGGAGAATCCTAACCATTCCAAGGCACAAAGAGGTATAATAAGTAGCATGGATGGGTGAATAAGTAGTGAGGAAAAGACAATCTCGATTTGCATTTATTGGAGCAGATTAGATAACTGTGTCGTGAGAGGACAGTCGAGTCAAGTTGGCATAGAATACTTTGTTTCAGGGTGACTTCACAGTGTAGCAAGGTGAGGGGAAACCTTACCTTCGTCCGATAACATTGTGCAGATGGACCAAATTGCAAAAGGAAGTGTTTGGTTTTTTCATGATGGTGTGCATACTCAAGAAGTGTGACGGTTGGATTGACCATTCAACCAATTCATGACTTGGTTGAGAGAAAAAGCATAAAAATTGGGTCAAGAATACAAACATGCTAGTAGGTTCAAATTGCAACACTTATACATTTTGGAATATTTCCTTGACGAAGAACGAATGATGGTAGTAATAGTAAGCTAGGGATGGGCACTTTCCTTAGTCTTTGAAGTTGGAAAAAGTGACAAGCATGCAACATAAAAGACTAAGTTCATGCATGAGGAAGTGAATTCACATGAGTTGGGCGTGATGGTTGGAATATATACCCAATTAGTCCAAGACATTGGGGATATCAGTTTGTGGAGACATGGAAGAGTTGGTTGAAGTATGGGTGCAAAACAAGATGACAAGAGTTCAACACTTAGCTAAAATTTTGCATGAGGAACTGCATTGTCATGAGTTGGGCGTGATGGTTGGACTAGATACCCAATTAGTCCAAGACATTGGGGATATCAGTTTGTGGAGACATGGAAGAGTTGGTTGAAGTATGGGTGCAACAACAAGATGACAAGAGTTCAACACTTCGCTGAAATTTTGAAGTGAAGTGGTCAAAAGTCAGTTGTAATAAACATTGACAATAACAACGAAGCCAAAAAACCCTAGGGAAGCAACATCACAATGAGACAAAGCAACAGAGCTAGGTGACTTTCATCCTTGGAGTTGGGTTAAGTAGCATTATTGACTCAGGAAGAAAATCGTGTGGTGTTGGGTGCAATACAGTTTGGTTTGTGGAATCTTGGGGTTTCCACTTTGGTAGAATTTGGGGTTTTCTATTGGCATGAAACTTGGGGTTTCAAGTGGAATTAGTTGCATTGGAGGCATGGGTTTGGGAAGAGACTTGGAGATCATAGGTTTTGTGAATGTTTCCGAGGATGGAAAGGAGTTGAGGTGGGGGAGGGTGTAAGGAATTTGGCTAGATGGGTGTAGAGACCTTTTCCTAAGACCTCGAGGAGACGAACCTTGGGGTTGCTCTAACACCCAAGTTGGGTAAGTAGATTCCTTGGGCATGCGAACGTACAAAGGGGTTTTCCTAAGTATGAAGAAACCAAGAGATTAGGGCGCACTAGCATGAGGGGCACACCAAGGTTGGGGACACTGGTTCCAAGTGGCACGACAATTGACAAGTGCATGGGTTCGCTTAGGCGATTGGGTTCACGAAGGGGCACAACGATTCGTTTGGGCGACTGAGTCCGCGAAGGGGCATGACGAATCATTTGTACAAAGGTTCGTGAAGGGGCCCGACACCCCCAAAGGACACGATGGTTCGCGATGGTGATATTTGGAGACCCTATAAGAGAATAAGGGTGCACAACGAAAGACATTTTTTTTGGAAGAAAATAAGAGCAAGAAAGATTTGTGATTTTTAGGCAGATGAAGAGGAAAAGATCCCTCAAGGACCCAAGTAACTCTACCTAGGAGGACTTGTGCTACATTGAGGTGGTCTTGTTGGATAGAGATGGGCGAGTTTCTCTTTGGACAATTTTGGCAAAGTATGGAAAAGTGTGAGGGAGAACCAAAATCGGTGAAGTTTGTGGAAACAAAGAGACAGAGTTTGCATAAATTAAGAGATAACAAGTTTGTGGTTGGGGCCACGTCTGAGGTGCACCATAGGTGGCTACGAAGACAATTACGATGGAGAGTCTTGTTGACGATCTTTGTATGATTGTCTTGGTGAGGTGAGGTGAGTCATTTCACCTTGGCTTGTTGTAAAGCAAGTCGACCGTGCTCATGTTGTAATTGTTTTGCAATAACAAAGACCTAGGCAGGGGTTATGCATGATTTGGGCTACCTACACTATATATGTATTTTTCTTTCATTTGTTCCACAATTTTGTTGGTTTCTCATGGATGTATGCTGGAATATGACTAAGTGTTAAATTAGTTAATGATTGAGTAGATATACAAAAGTTGCACTAGAGTAGGAGTATGACTAGTTGGTAACCTAGAACAAAGTATGGATATGCTCTAGGTGGAAAAGCGTAGTCTGAACGAAACAGCCTTGGTGTTTCTAAATAGCCAAGAAAAAAATACCACGACACCACACACCCTGAAGAAGCACACTATACAACACCAATATTGAAAATATAGATTTCATTCTCTCCATAATACTAAATAATTATGATTATATATTATTATTATATATTCTTTGTCTTGGGTGTGTACGACCGCGATCTATTTATAAAATGTGAAACCACTTGCTAATACTTTAAGCTAATTTATAAAATATAAAACCGTATGCCAACAATTTAATTCCAATGGTGTAGGGATTGCTAAGTTATATTAACATACATTCTCAAGGATGGTGATTTCATTAATGAAAACATGTGAATTTTAGTTGTATATTCCTTTTCAACTTCTTAAATTTCCTAACGATTACCATTTTAAGAATGAGTATCTAAGAAGGAAAGGAAAGAAACCTCACACTTTTAATTATAAATTTGACCACTGTGGTATATGATTTTTAAGATGGTAAAGAAACCTGTTTCCTTTAATAAGTTTAGCCACTCTGCCAGAGTTTGAAATCAAATTTGTTATATTTAAAATATAATAAACGCATATATTAGATAGTTAAAATATACCAAAAATAACCAAAATCAATCCCAACATGAATACAACACTCGAAATATAAAATACTGGAATACAACACCTAAAATAAAAAAATATCAAATAAATGAATTAGACCATGGAAGTATCTTTCCTAAATAATAATAATAATATATGCAATTCTATTTTAAGAAAAAAACCATTTTCTGCGACGACTTTTTCTTTTAAACATTTGAATGACACCTACTTCAATTTTTTTAAATAAAAAACAATACAGTTCGTTATCAGTTTTTAATAAATTTTCAGTATGAAATGACAAACCTAGAAGCCAAAACTCAAGGAGTCAACAATAAATTTTCAGTATGAAATGACAAACCTAGAAACGAAAACTCAAGGAGTCAACAAGATCTGTCAAGACTGAATGGTGTAATGAAATAAGAAATACTGCAAGATATCACAAGGGTGATTCATTACAGGATGCTCTGAACAAAGGCAACAAATGGCAGCAAAGTTAAGTGGTCGACATTTATGCTCTCTTCTCAACTTTTCTGGTACCTTGTGAACCAACCAAATACATCAATCCAAAATAAAAAGCAGGGATTTAAAAGGTCAACGGTGGCTTGTATGTACAATATGTGCTCACCCTCTATGGTTCTCTGCAACAGAACTACGCCAACATTACAGAACCTTCATCCCCAGTTGCTCTTTCATCTAAATATGAATTAATAAATAAGTACAATGAATCAACGCGCAAACAATTGTTATGTGCCTTTAATCAACGTGAAATGATGACACAGGTCACATGCAGGCTGTCCAATGCTCTGGAACATATAATCACCCTGCAAAAAGATGCCCACAGTACATGTTGTTACCGACTAGGGAGTGGCAAGCTTATATAATTAAGGTCCGGAGTGCTGTCCTCAATTGAATTTAACAAGTTAGCCCAGTAGTTACTTTCGTCTTCCTGTAGATCCGTCCTTGCTGCTGGCAGCCACAGAACTTCTGAAGTCCTTATCGTTGATCCGAACCGGTCGTCCTGGGGATATTGAATGGTATTTTCTAGAATATCTGATCCTCCGTTGCAGGAATTTGTAGATGTTGTAGATCGAGATCTCTTATCGCTGTAGTACAGATGATCATTCTTATCAGGGTTGCTAGATGGCATTAGAATGGGCATTGAATTCCAATCAGTAATTTCTGTGTCAAAGGCTGAGGGCAGGTCCTCTATCAAGGACGATGCGGTCCTATGCTCATTCCCGTGATCAGTACTGATGGGTAAGTCCTTTCCTTCTGATTTCTTTTCCAGGTCGGAAAATTGTAAAGATTCTTGTGAAAACGCATTATACTCGGTAGAATCATCCTTCGGCCCTGAAACAAATCCCTGATAGATCTGGTTCTGGGAGCCATGAAGCGATCTTAATGCATCGGGTTGGAGGAATTGATCCGTTGAAATGGAAGACAGTGGTCCCGATGGATGTGTCCACGCCGGGCTGTTATGCGTGCCCACGAGCTTCAGAATTTGGGATAGCTGCCACGAGTACTGATCAGCACTGCTAGAAGAAACATGACGAGTAATATTCACATAGTCTCTGGCCAGTCGTCCTAATTGAGCTTCAACCAATGCACTATTCAATCGCGCAGCTATGGCAGTCGAAGACGACGCCATGAAAGATGACAGCATATCTCTTGTAGGCAATGACATGTGGGTCACTGGATCGATTCCCAGTAAAAGCAATCGTTTTTTCAGTTTAGTGTTCCAGTGATTCTTTATCTCGTTATCCGTTCTTCCAGGAAGATGCGAGGCTATAGCCGACCATCTAAACATCAAGAAAAAATACAGGACATGAGTATTTTTTGGGAGAAGAAAAACAGATGCAATCTTGTGAATGAACCATTCCAATTCCTATGCATGGAAAGTGTAAAACAGTAGAATCTTATAAGAGGCTAGGCAGTAGAAGTTTAAGGAATTACTTATTTCCAAGGACAGAATGGAGACGAATGACCGTCAGATCTTCTTGCATGGAGAAGGTTCCACGCTTGATGTCAGGTCGCAAATAGTTTGTCCATCTCAGCCTACAGCTTTTCCCACATCTCGATAGTCCTGCACCGCGCACAAAATAATGCATCTCTTATCAGGTCGTCCTTACTATTTCAAAAGTTTAACTTAAGGAAAAACAATTGTTTTTTTTTTAATTCACTATAATTAAGTTCGTTTCATAGGGTATATCATAGTGTATGAGCAATGTTGAGGCGATTTAGATTTTTCAAAATTTCATTCAAGTTTTGAATTCTATTATAACTTTTTTTTTTATATATAATAATGTTTTTTAAAGTTTTTTCAATTTGATATTAATTTAATTTTACATTTAAAAAAATTCAATATCAATCAAGATTCAAAACCCTAACTTATAATATCATCTAACTTTTTATTTAAAAAAATTTAAACAACTTCTACGATACCTTGCCAAAACCATACGATGCGTTTTCAAGTTGAATATAAATAATAATACAGTACAAACAACATAATACCTGCAAGTTTAGGAAGGTTGCGCCAATTGCCAAGGCCATGGCGCTGAACATGATCGATGAGCTTCTGGTCTTCTTCGGGCGTCCAGGGTCCGCTCTTCAGTCCTTCATGATCACCACAACAAGGTGCGCGTCCCATGATCAGTTTCGTAAGTGCCTCTATGCTTTACTTCGGAAAAATTACTGTTTCCTTCTGGTGCTTGCAGCCCAGTGTTTGAATATATATAGGCAGGCTTACAAACGCGGCCCCTTAATGTATTGTCCTGTGTTGCGTAAAACGGTGGAAGTGGGATGGTAGGGTTGGTGAATTCAAATCTTCGGAGGAGGCCGTTCATCATTCTTCCGCAGCATAATGACAAACCAAATGACGTAACGAGAAAGATTTTGAAGAAATACAGAAAAAGGAGGATCGTTTTAAACAAAATTGTGAGTACGATATCTCCATTTTTTATCGAAAGATCTTCCTAATTACACCGACATTTCTGCTGGGATATGTTTCAGTTTCACACGTTGTTACCTAATCGACCTGAAATAAGATCTCCGTATATATGCAATTGTCTGTTTCTTGCCCTTTAGCCTTTCTTACGCTGCAAGTATATGAACTCATGCTTTGAACTACATTATATTCAATGGCGTTTGTTGTAAGACTTTAATTAGTGTTTACTCCAACCAACTCACAATCGAAAAGTCATAAAGTAAAACTAATGACGAGAACAGAAAGAAACTATGAACCGTTGACTTAATGTTGCATAGTTTAAACAACATTAATTTTTATCAGAGAATCTCTGCTTCAAATTTGTCTGAAACAGGTTTATGTCAATTTGGTTTGAATTTAATATATAAAACAGGTTTATATCAATTTGGTTTGAATTTAATGTATAAAAACTAAGTTGTTCCAAATTTGTCTCAACAGCTTTATGCCAATTTAATTTGAATTTAATATATAAAAAATAAGTTATTCCAAATTTGTCTAAAAACAGGTTTATACCAATTTGGTTTGACTTTAATACATAAAAAAATAAGTGGTTCTAGAGAGTTTTATATTTATTTGATTTGAATTTAATAACTTGAGTGGTGTACTCAGACTTACAAGGCAGCAGATCATAATTATTTAGAGAATTTTATATTTATTTGATTTGAATTTAATAACTTGAGTGGTGTACTCAGAGTTACAAGGCAGCAGATCATAATTATTGTAACGATCTAGTTACTTATTTGAATCGAATTCATGACCATCCCAATTGTATCCACACAAGAACAATTGGTTAATGGTACAGGCTTGGCTTTGAGATGATCTGCGCGCGAGAGAAGGAAGATCAAATCCATCACTACATCTAATTAAACCTGTGTAGATCCATCACTACATTAAATTAAACTGATGTAGATTTATTTTAACTCTTAATTTATCATGTAGTTAGGAGATTAAATCCCTCGAAATGAATTCAAGTTTTTTAATCTAGAAAAGGTTTTCACATTCAGGGATTTGATCCCTTAATATCATGATAAATTTTATGTTAAGATAGATTTATGTTGGTTGTGTGTCTTAAAAGTTAATATGAAATATTTTATCTATGGTAGACAATAAAATAGTTTTTTGTCATGTTAATATTCTTTTTAAACTCTATGTGCATCAAGGAATTACACATTTTCTTCATCTTCGTTTGTAGAAAGTGTCTTTCTATGTAATAAGTGAAATAAAAAATATTTTTCTTTCTATATATATTTGATATTGGAATATTTTAATTAATGTGAATATTGAATATTTTTGTTAAATACCAAATGTCAATGACCCAGAATGAAGAAGAATGCTACAGAGACTTCAATGAGGGGCATAAGGATGAACCAAAGATCCTATACCCTTCTCTTTCTACATAATGAAACTATAGGGAGATCCTGTACTCGTTTATTTCTACATAATAAAACTACCACCGGAAGTCAATTGAATGTTGACTTTCCCATTTAGGTTTCCAAAGCATTGAGTTCTTACATTTTAAATCTTTGTATTTTCTATGTTGTTTTTCTATCTAAGAGTTTAAAATAGAACCAAATTTTATTTTAACGACTACATGTGTTGTTTATTTACTAAGGATTCTCCTTGAGTTTTGAGGATTTCCTACATAGTTGTATAGTTTCCATGAGAAAGAAAATTCACCCAACAACTCTGTATTCTCCTCCTTTCATCCGTTTTTTTATATGGGAAATCGATGGACCTCATTCCACAGACGTTCCAATACTTTAGGGAGTTGCTAATTTTCTTTATTTTAGTCTATTGGTGAATTTTTCTCTCCTATTGGTTGGAAATTCATTCCCTGAGTAGAAATTTCTTTTTTCCTAGTAGTTTCTTGCTCCCCATAGGTTGTACACCCTTCCCATGGGTTTTAATCTCGAATTACAACATTCACTAGGTCGATTTTATTTCCCTAATAAACTTCGTCTTGGCTTAGGTCCACTTAATCCCTCCCTCGTCAATTCAATTCCTACATGGTCAATTCCTTATCTTCGTGATCAATTGGACTCTTACTTGGAAGATTCCTCATTTGCATGGTTCAGTGGACTCTTACTTCTTGATTCCTCTTCTACTTGGTTGATTTCTTACCTCCTTGGGCATTTTTTTGTTACACACATGTTGTATGACCATCCAATTATTGAGAGGAGAATTGTCTACATCAATACAACCATGTTCCCAGTTGGGGAGGAATCCATGTGGATTGTAGAACTATATGTAGCTCTTGGAAATCCTCTCTCACTTTGTTCTTTGGTATTTAGATGGAAAGCTCAAAATTCAATACCTTTTTTCATTTGTTGGCAAGAGCTTTGGTTTCACTCTCTTTTATTTGCCAACGTCTTTCATCTATGTTAACTTGTGAGTGTTTCACTACATGCATATGTTATTTGGAAATGAGGGGAGTGTTATTTATATTTAATTTGTATGTGAAATGAAAGTAGCTCCTTGTTTTAGTGAGCTATGATACATTCTTTGAAGTGTTAGTACAAGAGAAAATTATCATATCTAGGTTAGACCAATTCAAATTCACGAACTGAGAATATCACTCAAATTTTCCATCCAAGCATACAAAATTCAGAAGTTGTTAGACTATGTTATAGTTCATTGTCTTCTTCATGAAGGCACTTGAAGAAGAAAGACAATTCTATCAATTTTGGGAAATCCATGTTAATGAAATGGACATGTTATAATCCTACAATTTATGGATCGTATGGTATCAAAGCCTAAGTTCAAATAAAATTATTGATACATGTATGGTAAGGACTTACATTTACTACAAAAGAAGTGGACACTAAGTTGTTTCTAGGGATAGAGATATGTAGAGCACCAACAATGATAATAAAACATCATGCAGAAGATGCGAAAGAAGATATGAAGGTCCAATTGTATTAGCTTGAATAGAGCATTGTTATGTTGATGTCGATGGTGAAACCATTATTGATAGTGAAGGGTATGTGGTAAACTCATGAAGATGGGTGTCCATTTTTCTTGTTTTATGAGAAAAAAACTATGTTTTCACAAGTTCTTCAACTTCTGGTACACAAAAGTATTTATTTTTATTTAGAATTTCACTTCAGAGTTAAAAAAAAATTATTAAGAATTTTGTTAGCTTTCTACTCACTATTTTTCAAATTCTTTCTATTGAGATTTGATATGTCAAATTGGTAATTGTTTCATAGTATGTTCCTTAAAAATGAAAGGAATGATAATGAGTTATTTTTTCTCCCAACAATGTATCTATTATTATTTTTTATTTTTTTACGAACGAAATATACTACAACAATCTACAAAGACTCTATTTTCTTATGACTATAGTTTTGAATCTAACAAATGAATACTATAATTTATAAGATCAAAATTATCTATCTGTTTTGCCAAGTGTAAAGAAAAAAATAAGCATTGCTAAGATAAGAACAAATTCTCACGAGCTCCATAGTGAAACTGGGCATTGGTCAATTCCTAAAACGCCATGGGATGAAAGAGTGTGTCAC
>SNQJ01S0103555.1:4456-30439 GCA_010110895.2 Picea sitchensis
ACTGATGTTGGGGCAATGCTTCCAAATTAATATAGACCATCAAAGCCTCAAGTATTTTCTGGAACAACGCATTTCCTCCTCGGAGAAAAAAAAATGGGTGACTAAGCTCTTTGGATATGATTATGAGATCATTTACAAGAAAGGTAAAGACAATGTGGTTGCAGATGCACTTTCCCGAAAATATAAGGATGAAGGATCCCTTTTTTCTCTTTCCTTCATTGTACCAAATTTGCTCCAAGCCATTCGCCAGGAATGGCTACAAGATCCCAAAATTTTGGATCTGATCCAACAATTGCAGTCCAATACTCCAGCTTCCCAAGGGTACTCTTGGCTCCATGATGAGCTTTGATACAAAGTCTGTTTGTATTTAAGTAAACAATCAAAACTTAAATCCATGGTACTTTCTGAGCTTCATGCTACACCCACAACAGGGCACTCCAGGTTCACCAAAACCTATGACAGGGTCAAACGTTCTTTTTTTCTGGGATGGTATGAAACAAAACATTCGTAATTTTGTTGCTAAATGTGATATGTGTCAACGCCACAAGGGATAAATAGTCCAATCTCTGAGCACACTACAACCGCTTTCGATTCCACCTGCTATTTGGAGGGATATCTCTATGGATTTTATTATAGGCTTACCCAAATTGGGAAATAAATCAGTCATCATGGTGGTTGTTGATTGCCTTTCCAATTATGCTCATTTCTACGCTCTTCAACACCCATTTACAACATCCACGGTTGCCTAGCTTTTCATGGATCAGGTCTTCAAGCTCCATGGCATGCCACATTCTATTGTTTCTGATAGTGACCCAACTTTCACTAGCAATTTTTGGCAAGAACTATTCAAGCTATAAGGCACCTAATTGCATATCAGCACAACTTATCATCCCCATACTGATGGAGAAATAGAAGTTGTCAACAAGTGTTTGGAAAAATATTTGAGGTGTTTTGCCTCGAAAAAGAAAAATCAGTGGGCTCAATGATTACTGCTAGATGAATGGTGGTACAACACTTCATACCATACAGCTACATGCATGAATCCTTTTTAAGCAGTATATGGACAAAATCCACCTTCATTTCTCTAATACATACCGAGTGTCTCGAAGGTCTAGGCGGTTGACCAAACGCTTATTGTTTGAGAGGCTATTTTCCGTACCCTCAAAGAGAATTTGGTCATGGCACATAATCACATGAAGCAAAAATAAGTTCAAGGTTGCTCTGAATGTCAATTTGTAGAAGGGGATAAGGTGTTTCTTCGACTGTAACCTTACAAGAAAAATTCCCTCCAAGCCGAGCATTGTCAGAAGCTAGCTCCCAAATTTTATGGTCCTTATACCATTCTCAAGCGTGTGGGACAGGTGGCCTATCAGTTAGCTTTTCCTAGTCATTTGAAGCTACATCTTGTTTGTTAGCACCAGGAGTCACTCCTAGATTGCGACAGGAGTAAGCTCGATACCCATCAGTTTTTAATGTCACAGGTGATTAAATTGGCGGTGCTCAATGGACAAAACTCAGTACCAGAATGATGTTACAACACTGAACCAAAAAATAAATGTACAGGGAAGTGAGGGCTACATTAAATTCAGTCAGTGGATTGAGTTTAAAAGGCGAGAAGAGGGAAGACTTGGTGAGAAAAATGAACAAGACTAATATGGGCATCAAGCCTTCTAGTAGCTTGGGGAAGAAACAACAAGACACTGAAATTGTGCCTATGTGACACAATTACAACAACGCAGTGATAATTCGACTGGATCCTCCAATTCCAAGCATCGCAATGCTACTATAACAACTTGAATGGATCCTCCAATTCCAAGCTATTTCAGTGTGAGAAGGAAAAGATTTTATAAAGATGGAAAATACATCATCCTAAAACATCACAACCCTTGACTGGATCCTCCAATTCTGAGTCTCTTAACACAGATTTTACAGAGATGGAAAGAAGCTGATTTCTATTAACTGAAAGTCTCAAATCAATTACATAACCAGGCATAGCTCTAGTGTGACAACATATTACAAAATGGGAGCTCTGCTCAACCATCGACCCCTACAAAAATACAAAAATTGAGTATATACACTCAGAGCAATTCACCTCCTTGGAAGCAGGAGGCTAGTTGAGCCACTAAATTCAAAATTAGCATGTGTAGGCTCTTCTATCATGGCTCTTGCAGGGGGACCTACATAGAGGGGTACGACAGGCAGACTGTCTGCAAGAACCCCTATGCATTACGTTTAAGGAGTGAGGCAAGATTTCAAGCACCTCCTCCCACCTTCATTTACTTCCTACAGGGATCAGGATTGAGGCCGAGTTGGTTTGGCACCTAGAGGATCGAGGCCAAGTTGGTTCGACACCTAGAGGATTCAACACCCTCTACTCATTCTTCCTCTGCATCTCTCCACCATTTGTGATATATGGTGTGTCTTTCTCTCCACTCTATGCAGTTTTGATATCCTCTCCTTCACTAAGATGCCAAGGGAGTGACGTAAACCTCGTCGTGGTTTGGCCTGGTACACCCACGCTGCTCAATGACAAAGGAAACAAAAACTGGAAAAATTTCTCTCGCTAGCCAGCTCCATTCTTCGTCAAAGAGCAAAGGCGACCAATCTCTCACACAGGGCCTATGCAGAGGTGATTACAATGAAGGAGCACGATCAGACTCCTCCCGCACAATTCCCACTCTCTAAACTAGACAATTGGAAGCCCACTGACCCTTGCAATAAGAAAACACTTCGACGACCCTTGAAACTCAAGAAAGGGGTAGCATGATGGGGGGGCTCTGTGAGGAATTCCGAACTTGTTATGTCGAGGAAGTTCCTTATACAAATTTTTTCTTGTAGGGGACCATCACGGAATTGGAACACCATGAAAGCAAATGAGCTATGGACAAGGGCGATGGCAATGTTGTTACAAAGGCAGTTACTCCAAGTGTTGCAGTAAAAATTGGGACGAAGGTCACTCCAGGAGAGGGTGACGAAACCCTAGCTCCACCTTCCACCAGCGCCTTGCATGAGCATATTGGTGCCCTGCCACCTTTCCTCCATGAGAAGCACTTGGAATTAGTGTTCGAACTAAGAGGACAGATGGCAGACCAGGAGCATCGAGCACTCCTAATGAGGCAATGATTAGATATGCTATTTGACACATACTCCAATGCCCCAGAGAAAACAAAATGCCCAACATGCGCCCAACCGTTCATGATGCAGGACAGAGAAGTGCAGCAAGAAGATGACGCCGACATGCCACCGGGTATTTGATCTAGTCAATTTTAGTATGGTTTTATCTTATGCTTCCAGCCATGCTGAGGCTCCCTTTTTCTATACTTTTTACTGTTCAGAGTCATGTTTAGGTTTCAATAGTTTCAAGACTATGCATGGCCATCTGTCTTGGTTTCCTTCGGGCATGACAGATGGCGGAACAACCTTTTTTGAAGAAGAAACATATGTGCCCCAAGCTGTGCTGGTTTCTAGTAAAATGGAGGTACACTTGGCGTTCGTAGCACTACTGTATCTTTTTGTTAATATAGTATAGTAGGAACTACCCCCTTTTTCACTTAAACAATATATATATATATATATATTAATATTTAAAAAAAAAATATTAATTTGTTTTTTAAAGTAAGAAAAATTTGCATATTTTTTCATATGAATATAATTTTTACTAATATAATCTTAAAATATTAACATATAATTATATTGATAATAACATTTTCCCTAAGACACTCTCATCCAAGACTCTTATATTAAAGTGTACTCCAACTTTCCCAATGGATTTCAGGGTGAACTCACTATTATATGAGTTCTCTTATTTCTATGAACACGATAGATAGGTCTTGCAACTTTCTAGTGTAAAAAATCATATATCATGATATGGAATTTTAGTTTCATCCTTACAAAATTATTGATACTAGGTATTTTTGGAAGATTTTGGTCTATTCAATAATCTATACAGAATTAATGATAACGGGTTTTTAAAAATATTTTGGTTTGGCTTTTGTTTTAATGGTATAATTTAGTGTTGGTTCTGTGCAAGGGATACATCTATGCGGAGTGCGTAGGTGCATAAAATATATATGTTCATATGTGTAATATTCCATATATAGAAAGTATGCAGAACAGAAATAAATAGCTAGAAATGGCAGATGAACAACAATATAACCTAAAAAACACCACGATAATACCAAAATGATAACAAAATAACACCAGAAATAACACTTTGATTACTAAGAGAAATGTTCACTTTCCTCTTCGAGGGGGAAACCTCCAGTAGAGAAAAGCTCTATTACAATAATACCCAAAACAAAAGTTCTCATTCCCTCAGCTCCTATTTATACTAAATATTTCTATCAAAAGAACCTTCTAGCGGAAGATCCTTCTAGAAGCAGAAGATTCTATTATGTAATCTTACATTGGACTTATTCTTCCTTATTGCCAGGCCTTATTATGTTAGGGTCCTAACCCGCGCATAGGTATAACAATATATTAGGATGTAATAAAGGTCAATATTAATAATGCCTTGCAATAAAATAGAATAAGTCGAATGTAAGAAGACCTAATAGAAGCTTTCTCTTCTAGAAGGATCTTCCTCTAGATGCTTCTTTTGATAGACATATTTAGTATAAATAGGAGTCGAGGGTAGGAGAACCCTAGCTTGGATATTATTGTAATAGAGCTCTGCTCAACTGGAGGTTGCCCCCTCGAAGAGGCCCGTGAACATTGCTCTCAAAATCAAAGTGATATTTATGTTGTTATTCTTATATCATTTTAGTATTATTGTGGTGATTTTTCTAGTTATATTGTTGTTATTCTTCCATTTCTAGCATTTTATTTCTGTTCTACATACTTTTTATATCTGGTATATTACAAGTGGTATCAGAGCACTTTCCTCGACATAAAGTCTTTAATCCACAGAGATTTGTCATTACACGCATAAACCCACGATTGAGTGATTCATACACACAGGAAATACAAGGGGTACTTAAGCACACATCTGTTGGCCACCCTTGTAACCCCTGTTGGTACCCCTTTGAGTGGTAGCACGTTAGACAAAACATGTTTATGGATCGACCTAGATTACCTGAAGCCCTCTTTAGATAAACCGTTCGGACGCCTGACTACTATAGTTCCATTGAGAACAACACTCGAGAAGATACTCTCTAGTACTTGGGTAGTCGGGTAGTACGGCTAAGCGTACGGTCTAGCCTCCTTAGTTAGTGCCATGAGATATTGGGTCGAGTACTACTGTTGGATCCCGCACGTATATCAAAGAGCTATAACACAGAGAAAACCCTTGTCTTTAGAACCCTTGGGGACATAAACATAAACAAATTAAAACATACAAGATCTATTGCCGTGCAACTATGTTCGGGTTGCCAAATCACTACACATTTCTTCCTGGTTAAGCATTTGGGAATTTCATCACTATAGTATTCATTAGACTGGAGTATAACTCCACAAGTGTAAAAAAAAAAAAAAAATAGTCGGGAAATTTTTGCAGCATTATTTCATCACTGCAGTATTCTTCAAACTGATGTTGGGGCAATGCTTCCAAATTAATACAGACCATCAAAGCCTCAAGTATTTTCTGGAACAATGCATTTCCTCCCCGGAGCAACAAAAATGGGTGACTAAGTTATTTGGATATGATTATGAGATCTTTACAAGAAAGGTAAAGACAATGTGGTTGCAGATGCACTTTTACGAAAATATGAAGATGAAGGATCCCTTTTTTCTCTTTCCTTCATTGTACCAAATTGGCTCCAAGCCGTTCGCCAGGAATGGCTACAAGATCCCAAAATTTTGGATCTGATCCAACAATTGTAGTCCAATGCTCCATCTTCACAAGGGTACTCTTGGCTCCATGATGAGCTTCGATACAAAGGCCATTTGTATTTAAGTAAACAATCAAAACTTAAATCCACGGTACTTTCTGAGCTTCATGCTACATCCACAGTGAGGCATTCTGGGTTCACCAAAACCTATGACAGAGTCAAACGTTCTTTTTTCTGGGATGGTATGAAACAATACATTCGTAATTTTGTTGTTGAATGTGATATGTGTCAACGCAACAAGGGAAAACTAGACAAATCTCTGAGCACACTACAACCACTTCCGATTCCACCTGCTATTTGGAGGGATATCTCTATGGATTTTATTATAGGCTTACCCAAATCGGGAAATAAATCAGTCATCATGGTGGTTGTTGATCACCTTTCCAAGTATTCTCATTTCTCTGCTCTTCAACACCCATTTACAGCATCCATGGTGGCACAAATTTTCATGTATCAGGTCTTCAAGCTCCATGGCTTGCCGCATTCTATTGTTTCTGATCACGACCCAACTTTCACCAACAATTTTTGGCAAGAACTGTTCAATCTACAAGGCACCCAATTTCATCTCATCATGGCTTATCATCCCCAGACTGATGGACAAGCGAAAGTTGTCAACAAGTGTTTGGAAAAATATTTGAGGTGTTTTTCCTCGGAAAAGAAAAATCAGTGGGCTCAATGGTTACCCCTAGCTGAATGGTGGTACAACACTTCATACCATATAGCTACATGCATGACTCCTTTTGAAGCGGTATATGGACAAAATCCACCTTCAGTTCTCTAATACATATCGGGTGTTTCAAAGGTCCAGGCGGTTGACCAAACACTTATTGTTTGAGAGACTATTCTCCATAGCCTCAAAGAGAATTTTTTCATGGCACAGAATCACATGAAGCAAAAATAAGATCAAGGTCACTATGAATGTCAATTTGTAGAAAGGGATCAGGTGTTTCTTCAACTGCAAGCTTACCAAAAAATTCCCTCTAGGCTAAGCATTTTCAGAAGCTAGTGCCCAAATTTTCTGGTCCTTATAACGTTCTAAAGCATGTTTGTTAGCACTAGGAGTCACTCCTAGATTGTGGAAGGACTAAGCTCTATACCCATCAGTTTTTAATGTCACAGGTGAATAAATTGGTGGTGGTCAATGGATAAAACTCAACACCAGAATGATGTTACAACACTGAACCAGAAAACAAATGTACAGGGAAGTGAGGGCTACATTAAATTCAGTTAGTGGATTGAGTTTAAAAGGTGAGAAGAGGGAAGACTTAGTGAGAAAAATGAATAAGATTGATATGGGCATCAGACCTTCCAGCAGCTTGGGGAAGAAACAACAAGACACTGAAATTGTGCCTATGTGACACAGTTACAACAATGCAGTGATAACTCGACTGGTCCCTCCAATTCCAAGCATCACAATGCTACTATAACAACTTGAATGGATCCTCCAATTCCAATCTATTTCAGTGTGAGAGGGAAAATATTACATAGGAAAACTGATTAAAACTGGTGCAAATGTTGTAGTGATCAACCATACATCATCCTACAACATCATAACCCTCAATTGGATCCTCCAATTCTGAGTGTCTTAACACATATTTTACAGAGATGGAAAGAAGTTGAATTCTATTAACTGAAAGTCTCAAATCAATTATATAACCAGGCATAGCTCTGGTGTGACAACATATTACAAAATGGGAGCTCTGCTCAACCATAAACCCCTACAAAAATACAAAAAATGAGTATATACACTTAGATAAATTCTCCTTTTTGGAAGCAGGAGGGTAGTTGAGCCATTAAATTACAAATTAGCGTGTGTAGGCTCTTCTGTCATGGCTCTTGCAGGGGGACCTACACACAGGGGTACCGAGGGCAGACTGTCTGCAAGAACCCCCATGCCTTACGTTTAAGGAGTGAAGCAAGGTTTCAACCACCTCCTCCCACCTTCATTTACTTCTTGTAGGGATCAGGATCGAGGCTGAGTTGGTTTGACACCTAGAGAACGCAGTGACCCCTTCTGTGACTAAAACCAGAGCTTTTATCCCTTTGTGCAACTCTTTCTATCACCCCAAGTGGCCATATGCCATGACCCTGTGCCTATATTCAAAGGCTCTTTCGACACTTCTCCTTTCGGGAAATCCCACCACACTAGCCTCTAGGATCCCTGGTGACTAAAACTACGAAATGACCCTCCATATCGGCAGCTAGATCTGGCTTCAAAATCGATGGCCACAATCTATTTTTCATTAAATAACCTTGGCCTCATGCCCCTCATCTTCTTTGGCCCCATTCCATAAGACCCTGGAGCTGTGACCATGCATCTATTGCTTGAACAGATCGGATCGATCCTTGATCGATGGTCCTGATTGTTTTGGGATTCTCACACAGGGGATTCACGATGCACCTCCTTTCCTTTTCCCTGGTGCCAATGGCCCATCTGGATCAATGGCTAAGCCTACCCTGAATCTGACGGCCACAATATTTCCTCGAAGCCCCAAGTCTCCAGCCCTCTCTTACATATGACCCAGGGGCCATGACCATGGGCCTAAAGCCCCAATGCATCTCGTGGTTTCTTCTATCGGGAATTATCATTTCTTTGCTTTCAAAATCCCTAACACCAAATTTGCGAAAGGCTCAAAGGTTGCCACTTGTCTCCAGGGATCAACAGACCAACTCTTCTTTCATAGAATGACCATAATTGCTCGCACCCCAATGAGCACATAGCTCTAATTGGCCCCCACTTTTCAGCCCCTCTTGATGTGACTGGGCGCTAGGACCATGGGCCCAAACCAAAGGTTCTTTAGAAATTTCTTCTTTCATGGATTCTAGTCTCCCTGCCCTCAAATTTCCTAGTGCCAAAACCGTGATGGTGCTTAATCGCATGCCAGGTATCTCTGGGATGGACAACCTGGATCAATATTTAAACGTGGGGCCCCTTCTGGCATGGACCCTTCGCCGCGTTTCCTCCAAGATTGGACGGTCGCGATCCCTTTCATCGAATGACCACCATTTTTTCGGCGCTTGGGGCTTGACTTTCCCGAAAGGCCCCACCCTGGCTCAGATATGCATCATGTGTCGTCTAGGATGGATAATTGAGATCTTTAGTCGATCAACAGTCCTGATCCTTTTAGGACTTCTTGCACCAGGGATTTATGATGCACCTCATCCCCACTCTTTATGCCTCACATTTCCATACGTCCCTGGGTTATGACCATGGGCCAAGCTCCTGGGGATTTTCATTTTGGTGCGTAAGGCTATGGGTGTGATTGCAAAGAAAACCTTGAAAAGCCAACTCCCAGAATCGCATGATCAACTGCCACCTGTCCCTACAAGATCGGATGAGCACGATAATTTCGTGACTTTGGCCATAAGGGATGAGCCCAGGCGCTAAACTTCGTCGATCTGCCCCATCGATGGATCCTCACCGTTGAATACTTGATCGCCCGTGTGCTATCATTTTAAGCCCGAAACAAGATTTTTCTGAGATTTATGCTTCGCGCTCATGGTTGCGGCCTTGGATAAACTATATTTGATGGGTTTTTAAGTCCCATTTTCTTTCATTTTACACCAACGGCCCGAATCTAGAGAGAAACTCCCCATTACAAGAATTTGTGCTAACATTAGGCTCCATGGGGGATAGATTCATCCCTATGGGTCTCTATGATATCCTTTGTAGTTCCAGTCGCCTTCTGTTGGGCTATGGAGTCGAGCTCAAAACACCCTGCTGAAAATACATGCCAATAAGTGAAATAAAACAAAACTAAAAACACATTCTCCAAGGAGCTTATTTATGTACAATCCTAAACTAATTTTGTTTTTTACATGGGGCTAGGTGAAAGCAAACTTCTACCATAGCCAATCAAGTAACTTCCTAAATGGAAGCTCCTTCATTATGTCAATGATCACCAACAGATGGTGTAACCATGACAATAGAACGGTTACACTCTTCAAATCCTCCTCACAGGTTGAAGTTGAGATGAAATAGGGCGGCTCCAAGTTGTGAAGGAAATACAACTCCATGTATTCCTTCACAGGCTCATAGGACTAGTGGAAAACTCCAGAATATTGGTGACAGGTAGCCTCCTCTACTACACAGCTGCTCACGAATATCTCTGGTAGGCCTAGGGGGGTGAAAGGCTGGTGTAGGCTAACTGATCTCAGGCGGTGGTTGCTCGTTAAATTTTTTTGAGTAGGAAACAAACTGCTCCTCCTACTGCTCTTCTGGTTCTTCTTCTTGGCTCTCCCAGGGGTCAGATTCATAATCATCATAAACAGGACCTATGGGGAGCATATTCTATTCAAACTGTTGCTCAGTAGTTTCTGTAGGCCCAAGATAGCTGATTTCTCCATGACAATTTTCTTTAACGAGCAGAGGATAAGGCTCTACAATATGCTCTTGGAAATCCTACATATGCAGCTCAGAATTTGATTTGTAGCTGTCATACACAGGGTGGTTTCTCCTCTGGTCAGCAAACTACGATGTGGGGCTCTACTGCTCCTCATTTGAATAATCATCAAAGCTTGGAACAACATGCACGTCAGGAGAAAAAATCAAGGCCTCTACAACTATGAAATCTTCATTATCATCTTCAGTAGGGATGCCAAGAACATCTGCTTCAAGGGATAGAAAATCCTCTGCACTTCATTCAGATTCCAACCTTTCTAGCTGGGCAGAGTGAGATTTTACCATATCCATCAAGTCACTTAGAACCTCATCTTCCTCCATAGGTTCCTCATCCATACATCTTTTCTCATGAGAATCATGAGCATGTCCTGCCAATGAGAACATTAACATTTTCAATAATACATCTTCATGATGTATTTTCCACTGATGCATGATTTCATGAAACTCATGGAGATGTCGAGAAGGATTGTCCTCTTTACTCTCTATAAATGTGGGAAAATAATAGACGCATTCATTTGGAGTAGGTACAACATTAGGTAAACTAGGAACAACCGAGAAATCAAAAGGAGCAAACCTTCGAGCTAGGATTCTTTCCATTTCGAACTAGTGGAGTCACCAATTGATCCTTGAATCATGGATTCGTTAGGTGAATGATGCACAACTTTGAATGTGTTTGGTCTTTGTTCACCATCAAAGGCCAAATATTAGTGTTGTGTCCTCCTAGGAAACTGCTCAAGCTGAGAAAGAAGCTGTTGAAACCTTCTTGAGAAAGATCCTCTGGGTCAGATTTCAGGTGTGCTAAAGTAGCCATAGACAAAACAGTGAAGTGGAAACATTGGAGTCACCACAGTATAGTCGCCAGGTGCAGAATCAAAATCTTCAAGGGATCTAATTCTTGATGCACCTTTAGAATCAGAGGCTCAATGTCATTCAATCCCAGGGAAAATTTTCAACTTTGTCCCCGGCAACGACGCCAGAAATGTTAGCACTAGGAGTCACTCCTGGATTGCGGCAGGAGTAAGCCTGATACCCATCAGTTTTTAATGTCACAGGTGAATAAATTGGGGGTGGTCAATGGACAAAACGCAGCACCAGAATTATGTTACAACATTGAACCAGACAAGAAATTTACAGCGAAGTGAGGGCCACATTAACTTCAGTCAGTTTATTGAGTTTAAAAGGCGAGCAAAGGAAATACTTAGTGAGAAAAATGAACAAGACTGCTATGGACATCCAGCCTTCCAGCATCTTGGGGAAGAAACAACAAGACACTGAAAATGTGCCTATGTGATACAGTTACAACAATACAGTGATAACTCGACTGGATCCTCCAATTCCAAGCATTGCAATGCTATTGTAACAACTTGAATGGATCCTCCAATTCCAAGCTATTTCAGTGTGAGAGGGAAAAGATAAAATAGGAAAACTAATTAAAACTGGTGCAAATGTTGCAGTGATCAACCATACATCATCCTACAACATCACAACCCTCAATTGAATCCTCCAATTTCGATTGTCTTAACACAGAGTTTATAGAGATGGAAAGAAGCTAACTTCTATTAACTGAAAGTCTTAAATCAATTACATAACCAAGCATAGCTCTGGTGTGACAACATATTACAAAATGGGAGCTCTTCTCAGCCATCAACCCCTACAAAAATACAAAAACTGAGTATATATACTCAGAGCAATTCTCCTCCTTGGTAGCAGGAGGGTAGCTGAGCCATTAAATTCCAAAATAGTGTGTGCAGGCTCTTCTGTCAAGGAGGCTCAGATCATCATGTCTTTTGCAGGGGACCTGCACACAGAGGTACCACAGGTAGACTGTCTGCCAGAACCCCCATGCCTTACATTTAAGGAGTGAGGTGAGGTTTCAACCACCTCCTTGCACCTTCATTTACTTCTTCGATGGATCAGGATCGAGGCCGAGTCGCTTCGACACCTGAAGAATGTGGCGACCCCTTTTGTGACTAAAACTAGAGCTTTTGGCCCTTTGTGTAGCTCTTTCTATCACCCCAAGCGACAACAAGTCATGACCCTGTGCCTATCATCAAAGGTTCTTTAAACACTTCTCCTTTCGGGAAATCCCACCACACTAGCCTCTAGGATCCCCGGTGACTAAAACTGTGAAATGACCCTCCATATCGGCGGTTGGACTTGACTTCAAAATTGACGGCCACGATCTATTTGTCATTGAACAACCTTGGCCCTACACCCCTCATCTGATTACTGTTTTTTCCAAAACCCCTGACTGTAGTCATTTTTACATGCATGTACATAACCCCACCCCGTCCTGCTGCAAGGAAGGAACATGCACCTATGTCTGTAGGTCCTCTACAATAGAGGAAGAGGAGGCCTTGGATCTAGTTAATGATGAGAAGGAAGAAAGAGTGTATCCTAGATCCCACAGGCCCTGATCTCCGACATATTTGATTATGGATATATTGGTTAGGGTGGAAGGTTCCCAGGCCCTACTAATGGACTATAACAATGAGTTTACTATTGATTTCACATTAATTTTCCTTGTATTTTAAATTTGTGTGTGAAGTGTAATGTTTAACTTAAGATAACAAATATATATATATATATATATATATATATATATATATATTTTTTGATATAATACAAATATTTTTTTCTCATTTCTAATTGGTTAATATATTTCAAGTGTTATTGTTGCCTTCACTTATTTCAATATCTGGAATTAATTACATAATCAATAAAATTGGTTATAAGTACCTTTTATATCAAAAATTAAGAAAAAATGTAAAAATATCATGTGTTATCTCATTATTACTATCCATTTATTTCATTATTATTGCATTTCAATAAACTTGGTTATAAGTACCTAGTACCTTTTATATCAAAAATTAAGAAAAAAATGTAAAAATGCCATGTGTTCTCCAGTTAATTTTTTTTTACAAGAAAGTGGAAAATATATTAATATAGCAGTGGTATGACTATTGTGAATACATCTACAATATTAAGGCATGCAGCATGTGCATAAATTCCAAATTTACATATATAGGGGACATGAGACAAAGCCTAGGATTGCCTAGTATGTCTTAGATTACAAAATTTGACTCCTATGGAGTTAAGAACCTGCAAACAGTGAGTCTTTATAGTAACCAAAACTGGGCAAGAGCCAAGAGAGGAGAGGAGCATAGTTACACCTACTACTCCGGGTTCGAGGGTCTTTCATTCAGCGAAACCTTCACCCCTGCATCTTGTTGGAGGGTTGTCCTGAGGGCTTGAATCTCCATATTTTCCATCCTGGACTCTAAATCCGCAATTCTTGCATTAACCTGCTGTGTCATTTGAGTGAGGTTCTCCACAGCGTCTTCCTTGAGTTGCATTATGTCTTCTTCGAGCATCTCAAACCTTCTGCCACCTTCCCCATCCAGCCGGAGAAGGAAGATTATGTGTGCACTTAGCTTCCGCTTCAGCTTGCATATTTCCTGTTCCAGCGGAGGAGGGGGAATAGGAGGAGAAAAAGACTCAGAGCTGGAAGCCATTTGGCAGGCTGGTGGAAGAAACGACAATGTATGGGAGGCAAGGTACCAAGCAATATATACAATAACCCAAGGAAGATAAGGCTAGGTTGCAAGCTTCTGCCATCCTAAATTTAACTGCATGTCGAGCATACGACACCATGATTCGGAGGGACCTCGAGCGAGTGCCTTGCGAAAGAGAGATGGCCTCGGTACTAGTCTACTTGAGAGGCATGAGGGAAGCCTCATGCAAGAGCATGTGGAGTGACGCACCCTGGGGAAGAAGTACCAACACGCAAGGGAGAGGTCAGGTGCTGAAGTGGTGCCACAAATAAGGTCAAGGGGAGGAGCGTCGACTGGTTGCCTCCTGGAATAGGCCCATATACAAGTCGCCCACCTTAGTTCATTAAAGAATTGGGGAAACAGACAGGGTCCCATTGAGTGAGAGAAGCCCCTTGCTCAGGGGAGTGGCGGCTTTGGTTGCCAGATTTGCTTCTTCATTTAAATGCCAGAGTACATGGAAAAAATCAATTTTTCGAAAGGAGTTAGTGAGCTGCTAGATTTTCTTGAGAAGTTGTTGAAGTTTCATTTGATTTGGTAATGAGTTAGTGACCAAGGCTTGGATTAGGAGTCGAGAGTCTCCTCTCACCAAGATTTCATTGATGCCTAGATTCTGAGCTTCATTGAGGCCTTGCCAAAGACTCAGAGCTTCTACCATGTTGTCGGTGTCTTCCCCTAATCCCCAGGAATAGACCAATTCTAGAATTTTGTCGAGGCCAAAGATAACCCCTCTTATAAATTGAAGGACATGGGGGTGGGCTTTGATCCACTTATGTGTGCACGGGTCATGATATCATTTAATATAATATCTCTGGTGCAACCACACGTTCGACCACTACCTCAAGGTGCCCCCATGGCTTCAGGTTAGGCCCTCAAGAGAATTGAACCTTTCCCAACAGTGAAAAACTCCTCGCTTTCCACCATTGGATCCAACCCCTTTGGGCCCTGTGTTCTCTCATTATTACTATCCATTTATTTCATTATTATTGCATTTATGATTTTTCATATTTTAAAGATTTCTCTTATCATTAATACAAAGTGTACTCCTACTAGATTAATACAAAATGATATACATATAATTAGGTATGGTGACATACGTGTAATTTCTTTTTAATAGTAATTTTGAATTTCTTTTTAAATGAAAATAAATTAGTAAAAATATAGTTAAAGATTTGATTTTTTTTTTAATAAAGACAAATAATAAATTGACAATTGTTAGAACACTCTAGCTAGTTCAATGATCTCATCTAGTACACTATTTCCAAATTTACTTGGCAGGGACTAAGCTGCCATACAACCTTTGTTATAATTAGTCATTATATTTTAAGTGTTGTATGACTTTTCATTGATTTACATCTTTTAATATTTTATTATAAATAGTCATTGTATTTTGGGCGTTGTATGGTTTTTCATTGATTTACTCTTTTTTTTAGGACAAGGAACGTGAAAATATATTTTGTGCAATAATAATAGAGTTAAAATATCCCTTTTTTACCCATATCATTATGTTGTAATAAAAAATCCAAAATGTTTGAACATCACTCATATTTTGTTTGACTTTTAATGTTTTATTATAATTAGTCATTGTATTTTGCGCGTTGTATGTTTTTTCATTGATTTAAATCATTTTAAGGACAAGAAACGTGAAAATATGTTTTGTGCAATAATAATAGATTTAAAATATATGATACTAACTAAAAATGTTGATGTATTTAGTAGAGTTAGTTGTGGTGTTCGGTCTTTAGTGAGTTAAGGAAGTTGTACATTTAATAAAGTTAAAAAATCAAATAAATTGTAATTAGTGTGTTTGAAATTTATAAGTATATTATTGTTATCCTCAATGTATCAAATATATTTAGACAATTTGTTATGTAATATTGGCTTTTATTTAAAAATTTACAAAAATGTATTAGTGCACATATATCAAAGTGTATCGGTGTGTTTTGTATATAAATCACACTGAATTAGGTTTAAACATTTGGTTATAAAAAATAGGTTTTTATTTAAAAAAAATAGAAATTAATCAGTGCATTTTATTGAAAAGCCACACAATGATTCCCTAATAAATGACATATTGGTCAACAATATATATTTTTAAAATGTAACGGTTCATCCAGAACACTTAAACACATTGGTGTGAAGTTTTCACAGTGAACCTAGCTAGTAGAAAAGTCACACAAACTTGCGACGAAAAGAAGAGAGGAGAGAAAAAAATGAATTGTATTAACTGAATGAGTAAATGGTAATAATACACATGATATATTCTACATGGCTAAGTGAATGAGCCATAGTAGTGATCTAGAGAGATCTAAACACCCAATGACATAAACCAAAGTAATCTACCACCTAGTCCTAGTTAATTGGTCCATGAAATCATCAATTAACTAAGTCACACATGTGTAAGTGAGAGAAACACATGAAATCAAAAGATATGTACCCTCTTGTCCACATGCATGAGATATGTGCACTCCTGGTGAGGAAACCGAGGTGAACATGCAACTACTAGAGATAAAATCGAGGTTTCCATGCATGAGTGATCTCCACTAGTCTAACTGAGGTGTAACTAACTTTGAACTGAAGAGGGAAGGTGCCTTATTTTTCATGTGGTGCCCTAATTTGTAGGGGAGTATTCTTATCTATGGAAGAGCCCTCAACATTGGACTATCAACATTAGGAAAATAATTTCCTAGGTGAGTGTGTAATGTCTCCAACACTCCCTTGAACACTACTAGGGTGTACATGATGAATGGGTCTCAAAAACCAAGGCGATGTTAGGTACCCATTGTACAATGCATCTAAAAATGGAACATTGAAAAAATAAAGGAAAGAGGGAAAACCTCATGGGAAGAAAACCCCCTCAAAGTACAATGTAGAAAAAAATAAAAAAGGAAAGACAACTGCTAAGAAGTTGTGTCCTTCACTCCAAGATGATGGCGCCATAAGTGGAACTTCTGCTCAATAAATGTCTTGGTGAATATGTTTGCAGTTTGTTCAGTGAATGGACAATACTACAAACCAATGATCCTATCATGTACTAGCTCTCTGATGTAATTCATATGGATCTCAATGTGTTTGTTCCACTGTTGCTGCATTGGGTCTCTGCAAAACTTGAGAGTACTTTGATTGTCACACCAAATGATAGTTGGATGATGAAACCAAATGCCAAGTTCAATTAGGAATTTTTGAACCCAAAGTGCATGAATAGTAACACTGACTGCTCCTTTATACTCAGCCTCTACCTATGATAGAGAAATAGCTAACTTCTTTTTACTTGACCAATAGATGGGACCGGAACCCAAACTAAGCATGTATCCATAAGTAGACTTGTGATCTGTGCTAACACCAACCCAATCAGAATTGGTGAATCCTATGAGATCCAATGCACAACTTGTTGCATAGTGGATCCCATAACATGTGGTGCCCTAAACATATCTGAGGATGCACTTGACAAACTTCCAGTGTAGCTCATGTCACTCCTTCATGTACCTAGAAACTGCCCCTACTACATAGGAGAGATCTGACCAAGTGTGGGTGAGATATAGAAGGATCCCCACAAACTATCGATACAAGGTGTTGTCCACCACTAGTGTATCCCTGTCATCCTCAAGATGTGCCCCGGACAAAAAGGGTGTGGCCATCGAATTGTAGTCGATCATGTGGAATCTAACCAAGAGATCCCAGACATACTTAGTTTGAGATAGATTGATTCCTAAAGCATCTTGACTGATCTCGAGACCAAGGAAATAATGTAGTGGACCCATGTCCATTATATAGAACTTGTTGTGTAGAATGTCTTTGACCGCAACAATTGTTGAGGCAAAAATTCTTGTGATCAGGAGTTCATCAACATAGAGAACTATGATCAACAAGGATTCTAAGGTTTCGATCTATAAATTGTCATGGATATTCCACTAGAATAGTTCATCACAATAGATTTGATAAAAAAAACTCAAATCTACACTATGAAGGTTAAATTCGTTTAGATTTCAGAATATTTGGTTATTGATTTTCTGCTTATGCATGTAATAGACAAAATGAAAAAAACAGAGAACATTAAAGTACAATCACACACCATCCATAAGATAATACAAATATTTTCTCTGGGAAACCATTATAAGAGAAAAACCAGATAGAAGGTTAGGCTTCTCTTCTCTCTTTTCTCTAGTATGGAAATAATGCAAGTACAAAGGAGAAGGCACTCTCTATGGAGTTAACTGAGACCTGTAGCCTGTTAGGCTGCTACACAACATTAACCCCCTCTATTATGCTCTCTAATTTCCCACTCTCCATTGTTTTTCTATGTTATGGAACAAAATACAATAACATAGAATGGAACCCCTTCTCCCCCTAGAGGCCTCGGTATTTAAGATAGCCCGATAGCCATCTAGGGGTAGGTTTTTTACTTCCTCAACCCTCAATTCTAGTATGGTTTTGAAGATTCTTGAATATTATTGAAATTCCTCATGTAGCTAGCTCATATGCATGAGTAATGGGGGACGACTTGGCATACTCTCATACCTTGGTGCTCAATATGGTAGGTCAACTTGTGAGATGAATAATTTTTGCATACGAACTTCGATTGATGCATGGTATACATCATTGGAAAGGTGTTACAATGTAGAATATTATCAATGGGGTGTTCAAGTTTTGAACACCAAAACCCAAAAAACATTGTTTAATGCCTCAAAATGGATCTGAAAGGTTCCATACCCGAATTTTCCAAACTGGGACTTGCCACTAAAATGACCCTACAAGTTGATTCCTCCAATGTTTTCCACTCTAAAAGAATCGATATAGATGCAAAATAATATGATGATTCAATCCAGATCATACCTCACCATTTAGGGAGGCTTTTGTTCCGCAAAATATTTATTGAATGAGGGAAGGAAAATTTTCCTCTACCTTAGCCCTGGAGTACCACTTTGCTTTCCCTGGAAGCTGTCATTTCAATCTAATCTGCCAAAGGTCATGCTGCCCTATTATACACCATTTTGTCTGGCGTTGTTGAGTGTCATAAGTATCGCACTTCACTCTGCTCAGTGTTGTAAGTTTCGTAAATTCCATGGACCATTCTACTAAGTGTCATTCTTTATTTTCCATGTTTTTACCAAGTGTCACCACCTCAACACCATGCAATAATGATCCATTACATCCCCTTGAGCATCGAGAAGAGGAAACTACTTGCAAAATTGACCTTGCTCACTCAGTCCTGGCTTGTTTGACCATGGATGCCCCCTTTCCTATGCTGGGGGAGAATCCATATCTTATTTCAGTGTTAAGGGAGCACCCTGGACTCCTTGTACACCACTGTGGGGGAGTGTCCATGCAGATTTGGTCAAAATCCATGAATCTAGAGGCATCTTTCAAGGACTTTCTAGATGGTTCTGGGTTTGTTTTCTTGTTTGCATAAAGATATGATTTGATCCTTCTTCCATACTATATTGGAGAAAGTATAACCATAAAGATAACTCAAATCCCAACCTAATCCACCTTATCCTCAACTACAATCCTAGTTTATCCTAGTGGTTATCCCTTTCTACATCTATATAACCAAGTCATTTCAAAGAGAGAGGGGGATGGAAAAGAAGGAATACATCAAACCTTGGTGAAGAAGCTAAGTTGGATTCATGTTCAAGGGATGAAGAAAGAAGCTTGGATGATTGCAACACCATCACGTTGTAAACTTCTTTCTTTTTATTAATATAAGAACTTGTCCTATTTCTCTTAGAATATCTTATTCACTGCTTATTTATCTAATTACTTTGTCTAACTATGAGTAGGTAGGGTTTCTATTACCTAATCATAGATAGTAGGAGAAGTTTTATTTTTTCTTGCAGTATTGACTTCACGAGGGAGTTTCTTGGATTGGAGCTCAACCATTGGAGCGACGAGGAAAAATGTTAGAAATCAGGTGCATATACCTTCTCTCCTTCTCTCTTAACTCTCCCACAAGAAAATATAATAGTTAGTTAGGAGGATGTTAGTGTCCATTTGTTATAGGTTGCCTCACTTGTAGGAAACCCAAGTGAGGGGAACTCAAACTGTCCATAGGGGGAGAAATCTCACCACACTAAATCGATGACCATACTGGGGAGAACCATCTGGTTCTTCTTATGTTTCTAGCCCTCTTAATAATTTGAATTTGTATACACTTTGCTTCTTTTTCTTTGGCAGCCTTATCCTCATTAAATCCCTGACGTTTTCAAAGAATATTTTTCAGATTTGAGCCTTCAGGACCTATGAAGAGTGTCCATTACCCCTTGCACGCCCCCTGTATAACTAACACAGAGAATCCTGGATGATTTTTTCTAGGCCATTAGGGAGTGTCCATTACCCCTTGGATACCCTATGTTCCACTCTGGGGGAGCGTCCTCTAGTAGAAAACTAGTTTCTGAGCCATGTTTTCTACTTTTTCTCAAATTTTTCTCAGGTTTCTTTGTGACTATTGGAGGTTCTTTTTTGAGTCTCTGTGATCAGATCCAGATGGTTGGATGAGCTTGATCATCTCTTTTATTAAGAGGTTTTGGTTTCTTTCTTTCTCATCCTCTTTTCAACTTGCTTGTGTGTTTAAACTTGCCTAATATTTTAGCTCAGAGGCTCCTAGTTTGTCTCTAACTATGCTTGCTTGAGAACTTGACATTATCACTCATTTTCATTTTCTTATTTTGAGTTTTCATTGGTTGATTGGTTGTGAGCCCTTTCATCTTCATCAAAACATCTCTCTTTTCTGGGCGATTAGGACTCTCTCGTTTACCATAACCTTGTTTCTTGATGCTCCTGTTTTGACTATTTTCATGAGTGTTTGTCTTCTTTCTCCTTTGTATATTTTAGTCCTTGATTGAATAGGTTATCTCACACTTGTTTTCTTTTAGTTCCCATATTTTTTATTGCACTTTGTTTGATTGATTTTTTTCTTCGTATTTCTTTGTGTCGAACATAGATCTCTTTCATTTCTCTTGAAAGTTAAGAAGCGAAAAAGTCTGCATATATCCTTGCATACATTATCAAACAATGATTTTTTTTCATTCCTTAGGAATTTGTTTTGATATATGTTTCGAAAAAGAGCTAGTTTTGTATGTGCATTTCGTTTTTCAAAAAAATTGCTTGGAATTTTGGCATCATCTTGATCCATGAAATTGAAAGTTGCATAGTTTTGAGTTCTTTCTTGTGTTAAGAAGAATATAACTCTTCTCCTTCCCATACATAGAATTCATTGAAAAGAATGAACTGCATCTCATTCTTTTGCATTCTATTGGAGTCGAGTCTCTCTCACATCATCAGTTTCATCTCCATGAACCCTTTGATTAAAAATCCTTTAAAATCAATCACGCGCTAATAAAATCAACTAGAACATTTTTTGTTTTAGCACACCAACAATAGCATAGAATTAGGGTCTTTGGACTAGGTAAAGTGAGTAAATCGTCCAAGATACTAAATAGATTGTATAACACTAGTGAGTGTACAAATCCAACTTTCATATACGCACATCCGGGAACCCCCTCTCACACAAGGGCTAAACACGATGTCACATGCAGAAGAGAAGAGGAGATTACCCCTCCAAAGCTTGACCAATCGTAGCGGACAAAGTGCATATTGGGGGTTTTTCTTGAGAAACCACTGGTTTCATTTGGTCTCGATGCTTCATGAATCCCAAATCCATCCAGGGTCCTCAAGAGTCTTACCGATCCAATTGTCTTCAATTCTCTTGAAGATATTCATACTCTTATATCATGCCCATACATTCGGTCCCAACTATCGACTGCACCCACATGGAGGCTCACTGTGAGTTGGTAACCTTAGTTGCCTTTCCTAGGTATATACAGAGGTGATTGTGAGGGAATTCCCACAGTACTTGGCAAAAATTTCACATCACACTCTTAGTACCCTTGGAGGGTGATCCTACGAAAGCAAGGGCTGCTTGCACTGAGAAGGGATGTTAAGTGGATCTTGGGGTAACTGATTCTCATTTCTTCGTTGGAATATTGACATCCCATATTTGAAATATCCTTGAGCTTATTGTTTCTTGGTTGATTTATTTTAGTTTTATTAGGAGTGTGCCTCTTTGAATTTTGTAGTCAGACATAGCATCAGAGTTTTCATAGTATAAAAGGTATGGAAACTAATAATCAGGAACCACAACCCGATGTTTCCTATGAAGGAATGATCAAAGATCAAACTTCTGATATCGGGAGCATAGCTCCTAGAAGTGGCCATCACATTTAAGTATCGGTCACAAGCTTTGTAGAAAGCTTTTCATCTTATAAAAATCCTCTTTTTACTGATACACTTGGTCCACCACTCACTGATCCACCATCCACGAGATTTGTTGATGCCTATTCTTCTTACTATTTACCACTAGGTTCCACCACTACACAATCTTTTGGCATGAACCCATCATATTTTGGTTTTCCTAAAGGACTTGGGAATTTATCTTTTTCCACAAATCCTATAGTGGGAAAACCACTCCTGATATTCCTTCTATCCTTACCACCACTGGCCTATATCTCGGACATTCATTTCTAGGAATTGCTAACCCTTTGTGGGGTCAACCTAATCCGGGGGGTATTCTTCCACAAGGAAATTTTACCTTTCAATTCATAAACGCCATGATTCTAATGCAATAGTCCCTTCAACCAAAATACATGGGGGGACCATCGGGTCAATCACAATATATAGAAGGTCCATCTATTCAGTCACAGTATATGGGTGGATCTCTAGGACAACCACCTTACGTAGGTGGACAATCAAGACAACCCTTTTTCATGGGTGTACAACCTGAGAAATGGAGGACCATCTAGCTTTTCCATCTCGCTGCAACCTAGATATGGTCCTACTAGTGTTCCCATGCCATATGATTACCTCCAGTATTCATAGGATAACCTAAAACTTCCATTCTTGGCTACATTAGATCAACTAGATCTGTCATGTTTGACCAACGATCCCATCCAACATGCTCCATTTTGGCTTGTCATCCCTACCCAATTGTCGTCCGATATACTGAAATTCAATAGAAAACCTGGGGAAGATCCTAACAATCATGTTATGACTTTCCATTTATGGTGTTCTTCCAACTCTTTGATGGATGATTCCATACGTCTTAGAATTTTTCAAATAACACTTACAGGTGCAACAGTGAAATGATATATTGAGCTATCACGTAACTCCTTTGTCAACTTTAGCTTTCTTGCCATGGTTTTTCTGACGCATTTTCAGTTTCCTATAAATTATGAGACCGATACCAAGCTTTTGACCTCACTCCAACAATCCTCTTCCACCCACATATCTTATCATATTCATGAATTGAGACAGCATAGATGGTTGATTAAAGCTCCCATTCCGGACCAACTCCTTGCGGATTGGTTCACAAAGTTTCTCTTGCCTCCCATCACCCATGATGTTTCTATGGGAAATGTTATTACTGAGGAATAGGATATTATCTATGCGTAGTATTTGTAATTAGTATATTCCTAGTCTGACACACTTTACGATATGATCCCTAATGCTCCTTGTACGTCAAACGATCCAACAAAACCTTCTCTGGAACCAAGTTTTGTTTCGAACACCAAAACTAATTCCACTCCTGCTCAATATTCAAAGGGGAATGTGGTCCAATCCACTTCATCTCAACAACCAGGAGGTAAGAATAAAAATAAGGGTAAATACAAGAAATATTTGAATGAGAAGGATAAACCAAACACCATTGATACTCCACCGAATAAGAATTATAAGTTTCCTTGCAAGATCTGTGAGGAAGACCACTACACAAAATATTTTCCTCATTGTAAGGCAATTTCTAAATTTCTAAAGGGTTCCTCCCAACCGTTTCAACAGAAAAATTTGGTTGCACAAAATCATGCCCCTCCGCAAGGGGGCAATGCAGGTCATCCCCATAATGGAGATGATTCCAAAAATTCCTATGATGTGTACATGTTTATGGAGGTTAATGTAATGACTAGAGAGAATACGTATGCCACTCCTCCAGGTGATCATACTAAGAGAAAGGTTGCGATCAACCCACCACATCAACTCCTCTTCCATATTCCAATCCTCTTCAGATTGAGAAGTCAATCTCTGACATAGCGTTACACCCACCAAAGAGCGTAATTCAGAAAGTGACATTTAATCCAAATGCCCGCACTACCCAAAACTACAACATCGTTGAATATTTATTGTAGAAACCTTGTGCTATGTCATCCCTCGAAGTTCTACAAAAATGTCCAAGACAACGTAGAACCATGTTGTCCACCATTGGAGATATGGATCCAGAGGAGTAAAATATGATCACGTTTAATATAGATTTAATATAGATTACTTTAAGGAGAGGCTCTCCCACCACTTAGCATTCCAAATTCAAATTTTGGTTGGTGGCAAGAACATCCATTGCACTGTTTTGGATGAGGGAGCCTCCACCCATGTCATGCCTTTTCCTTGTTGGAGAGCCCTATGTTCTCCTAAAATTACCTTGTATATGAACACGTTGAAAGTGTTTGATGGATGTGGTTTTGAACCTCATAGACTCTTGCCATTTTTCATTGTGACATTGAATGGTAAGATTGTTTCAGTCGATATCAAGGTAGCTGATGCACCCTTGAATTAAAATTTGTTCTTTGGTCATACTTGGTTCTATGTAATGACCGTCGTCACATATATAGTGTTTCGTCTCTTGCGATTTACTCATGAAGGATAAATTATCACTATTGACCAACTGGACTATATAAATCTGGATCTCCACAATGTTGTGACGAATGATGCCCCTTTTCTAGGGAAGTCTAGTCTTGAGAGTGTCGGAGTAGGTCTCCTTAAGGATTCCTCACTCATGGGAGTTTTCATTTACATGATCCTATCATCCTGCAGGTGGCCATGTTAAATATGATTTCGACTTAGGTGCGAAAACCCCTAAAAACATATGATCCTTTGGTAGTAGCTGTACTTGGCGAGTATAGTTCATCATCTCTATCAAGCTCGTTAGAAAATGAACCAGATCCCCTTCCATTCAAATCAAGTCTCACTCTGGATCACATACTTGAACCTTCTTTTCCTCTGCCTCGTGAAAATGTTCCCATTAGTAAACATATGCCTAAAAGAGGAAAGAAAACAAGTCATGGAGGAAACGATGCTTGGGGGGCAGGTCTCCATCCTCTGGGCATCATAAGCAAACCTACTAGATTCTATCATGCAAGTTGGGGGGAAAAAACCTCTAGAGAGACATGTTGCTAGGAGTGATTCTTGCTTGGGGGTCGTTCCCATCATAACGTAGTATTATTTTCTAGAACAAGCTTAGTCTTTGTTCTTTCTCGTGCTCGTAGATACATGAGAATAGGTTACCGAGTATACTTTTATCTCTTTCTTGGACTCGTAAAATTTATACAAAAAAGGAAATCTTTGGAGTCTCCTTTAATCTCTTTTCAAACTCTTTAAACATGAAAAGATTTCTGAGCGATCTTGTTTTCTTTCACGCTTGTTAAGGTGAATTAGAATGCACATCTATTGAGTGGTTTTTTTATCTCTTTTTCAGTCTCATTAGACTATTTATGAAAAATGAATACTCTAGTCAAGCATGATTATAAGAGTTCTCCTAGGTATTGTTTTATACTTTTTCGGACCATGGAGACTAATTTCATGAAAAATTTCATTTGGAGTATTCTTTCTAAATATTTTTAGACTCTCAAGATATGAAAATACCATTGAGTTTTCTTTCCTTGCACTCGTAAAATATAGACAAGGAAGGACCCATATGAGGATGAACCCATCTTTCTTCAAGTTCGTTAAAAATGTGAAGATGGGGCTCATCCGAAGGATGAGCTATACCAAGAATTTGTTATCCTCCTCGAGCTCGCTAAAAAAAAAAAAAAGTTACTCTCCTATCTGGATGGGGAAAGTTTTTGAGAAGTGGGTCAATTATTTCATTTATGGCAGCTTTATGTCTCCCTTGGACATGGAACTTGTTTGAATCCGATGTGTCCTCATACTCTTTTGACTCCTTTATAAGAGAACCCTTGGTTATCTTCACATTCCATGCGTCGTCATACTCTTTCGAATCCTTCGAAGAGACCCATTGGTTATTGTCACATAATCATACTTGGTCTTCATTGTTGCACCCTTTTCGTCACCTTGGTGAGCAAATAAGAGGTGCTTACATGCCCAGTTGGGTCTTGCTGAGCATGACAGTTGTAGAGGAAAGAGTTAGAGAAAGAAAAACAAA
>SNQJ01S0103555.1:30449-40791 GCA_010110895.2 Picea sitchensis
TTACATGAAATTCCTTGAGAAAATGAGGTGCATTCATGGCTTTTTATAGCATTGCATTGGGTTATTGTGTAACTCCTTTGTAGTGTGAAAAGAGGCTCTTTAGGGCATTATTAGGTCTTTGACTAGCCCACCATTCGGATTCAGCTCAGATTTGAGGGTCAAATCGGCTTGGGAGCTGATCCATAAGTGGTTGGGAGGCCGACCACTTCAATAAATGCACCATTTAGCAGGTGTGCATCTTTTTGCGCTAACAGCCGCGCATCGTGTGCGTATGTGCGAAAGCTACGTTCCTGTTCCGCGCATGTGTGCGCGCGCCCAACTTCTGTAAAGCGCTCTTCAATTTTTCACTAATTTGTATAGTTTTTTTCCCTTTTTGAATGTTGTGAGATTAATTCATTGGCCATGAATGACTTCATTACTGTTTGACGATGCTGAGTTCTTGTAACCATCTGCTGACGAAATTTCAGTGATAACAGATGCCCCCTGATGGATGAGGTTAGGAGCATATGTATAGCCGAAATCCATCAATGTTTCTTCTACTGAGAATGTTTTTGTAAGATAGAGAAATAGTGGGATCGTTCAGATAAATCCTTTGGAGGAGAAAGGAACCGGTAGGACCCGACCTTCCATAAGGTGTGTAAAAATATACAACTATGTACAAACAAGGCGGGAATGCCCCATTCTCGTGTTATGTAACCCTGAGAAAAGATGAATGAAGTGTTGGTGTAGACAAATGCAGCGCCCTCGGGGGCGGTAATGGTAAAGGAAGAAGACAATTCTACAAAGGAACATACTCTGAATAATAGGCAATGATCGCGGAAATAAGTATCGGTGATGATGCGGGCATTGATGGCCCTACCAAGTTCAGAGGTCTTCAGCAAATGATAGAAATAACTGCAATAGTCACAAAGTAAGACCCACCATAACATGAGAAAGTGTTGGCGTCGAATGTTATGGGGGCCAACGACAGCAGGGAGCAATGGTGTTTCACCCTGTGCCGTCCGAGATCTCTCATTAAATGGAGAATGAGAATCAAGATACTGTCGCCCTTCTGGAAAAATGGTGTTGATGTCGACAAAAGGGGAGCGCGACTCCCAGAAGCAAAGGACTTTGTGGAATCTACTGAGGTGAGGAAGTGGCAGAGGGACATGGACAAAGTCAAAAAGTGAGAAGACTCAAGACTGCCCTTGATTGGAGGATGTATGAGATAAAAAGTGGTTGCAACCATGTAACGAGGTAGAGTGTCAAGGGGATGACAAGACCGGGGATGAGTTGTGCCAGAGGCAGGACAAAGTGAACAACTACAGAGGGTAGAGGTAAGTGACATGTGGGGTACTCTGAATATGTGGACGATGTCGACCAGGGTAGATGATGAGGGATGCTCCAACCAAGGGTGACATGGGTTGCGTTTGGCCAAAAAGGAGGGAAGCAGGTCGCCAACGGTGACGACAAAAAGGATAATGAAATGACTGAAAATAAAGGTGTTTGTACAAATAAATAACGAATAATTTTGGGAAAAAATGTACAAATATAGAAACGGGTGCCCCAGTGTGAAATGAGTGCCCTAGGGAGGGCATAATTTTCTTGGAAAACTGATGAAGGGTGGGGGACCCATTGGTGAGTTTCTGTATGATGTAGGTGAAATGAAGATAGGTTCGCAGATGGGCAAATTGATGGTGGATGAAATGAAGGGTTCATGATACTATGGAGGTGCAGGTAAAAAATAGAACCGTAAAGAGATAACCTGGGAGTCCATATGGAAAGCTAGTAACATGAGGAGAAGAAGTATGTGGTTGATTCGCAACATGATGAAAGACTATCAGGACTCCCGTCCCTAAAGGGTAATGAAAAACAACATGAGTGTCAAAAAGTGGCAAAAGGTGCTATGAATGGGACAACTCATGTAGGGAATAATGCTACCGGGTAACAGTATCGAAGATGCGAATGGAGGCATGGGTACTGCAGAGCCGAGAATGGGGATCCTAGAGGTCAATATCAGAGGGTGTGACTGGAAATGTAAAATGTGATACAGCGGGAAAGACTACATGCCAGTGCTGAGTATATACCTGAAGGGGTTGTGTTGATGGATGATGATCAAGTACCTGCACACATGAAAACCAAATACCCAAAGTGAACAACATCTGAAGAGAATCAAAGATATGAGCATGTATTTGATAAATGTGACTATGCGCATGCGTACCTGACCATGATATGAAAAAAAGGTGCCCCGGGGGCTCAGGATGAAAAGTGACCCAGGGACAGCTATGATGTAGGTGACGGGATGTTGATCCTGTGGCTGAAGACGGTTTGAAAAATGGACACCTTGGGCTCCCGGAATGGTGAGTGGAAGTTTTGGCAAAAGGCCTATATATAGCTGTAGGGCCCACATTGCCACCTCATTTGTACCTGCTGCAATAGTGAGTGGACAAGCAGTTTTCAGAGGAGATTTGTAGATTCAGGGAGGATGAGGCATCCAATCGACGTTTTGCGAGTATCAGGTTAGTGTTATGATCATCCTGCATAGAAATAGGTTTTCAATTTTTGGGCAGGGTGTGTACTGAGGGCCGTACAAGGGTATTTAGGGGATGTGGGCCCCACATGCACGGGCGATTCGGTGATAGGTGCACATACGTGCGCACCTATATATTGAATATATGTGCATGGGTGTATGAGATGGAGAATTTAAGGAACGCTCGAAGGGCGTGCCTGTGAGTTGAACAGGTGCGCACCAGAGCGCACCTGTGGGTTTGACAGCCGCGCACCTGTGCGCATCTGTATGGTGAACAGGCGTGCTCACGGGCGCGCCTGTGAAGAAAATAGGTGCGGACTGATGCGCACCTGTGTAGTGAAAAGATGCACATAAATGCGCGCCTATGTAGTGAACAGGCACGCATGTGTGCACGCCTATGGGTAACAAAACCCGCGCCTAGGAGGCAAAGTTGAAGGGTAAAAAACTAGTCTTTTTGATGTTGTTGATGGTTGCATAAACTGATATAAGACTCTGTGTTGTCTGTAGGTGGACCGTAGTGACTATGCCAGCGTGGTGGCGAGAGCGAGACTAGGCCCAGTTGAGAGATGTCGTGGCCATTGAGGGCCCCGGTGTGCGTGCGACTTTGGCAACCTGCGGGTTGCTGAAGTTCTTTGAGTGCCCGTTGATACGGGCACAGGAGTATTTGTTGCAGTTCTTGATCCAGATGTCGAGTCCGGAGCTGCATTGCTTCCTCATGCGAGGAGAGCAGATCCCCTTCACTACGGTGGAGGATATCTATTTTCTGACTGGGCTCCCCTTTCAGGGAACGCCCCTACCGGCAGAGCCTGTGTTGCCTAGCGATACAGCCCTTGTCACGATTGGCCAGCGATACTGCTCAAGTGAGAACTTTATGTCTGGGACTATGGTGAGCATTAGTGCGATAGACTCCCTGGCTCATCGCTATATAGCAGCGATGATTTTTCGTATCTATGGGTCACTTGCAACCTAGCGGATTAGTGGTGGCCAGCTGTTGGTGCTGGAGAGAGTGGTGGTCGGCGAGAAGTTTGCGTGGGGGCTGACGCTGCATGCGCAGATGATAGCGCAGTTGGATCGCTGTCGATCGACAGGTGCAGGAGAGTTTGCATTTGGGTCTATCCTGGTGGCATGGTTCTTAGAGAGGGTGCCGATGTTGTGCCCAAGGGTTTTACTGGACATGCCAGGGGCGCGAGAGCCGCAATTGAGGTGGTGGTCAACCATTTTGCTTCATCACGGTGGTGGCAAAGGTGGCCACTTCTTTTCAGCAGAGGTGGCAGGGATATGGCGAAAAATGCCACAGGTTATACTTCGGTACCCCTATGCGGGGGTGGACTTCCGGGATGACCCGGACATGGTGTTGCCTCCAGGGGAGGTTTTTGACCATCGAGGTATGTTTTAGTATGTTGGTATGGTTTTTCTTTATATTGTTTCTTGAGATATCAGTCCATATGTATATGATATAGATGTTGATACTATCTGTTGTTGTTGTTTTGTGCATGTGCAGATGTGGCACCTCACGGGTGTGAGGTGGATATGTAGAGAGCACCGGCTCGTCGAGAACCAAAGAGACTACCTCATGGAGAGAGACGTCGGAGGGAGGATGCTGCGGGGAAACCAGCAGAGCCCGAGAGGGTAGCAAGGAGGCGTCGGTTCGATGACCCTAGTGTAGGGCCGTCACACGCTCCTCTGGCGGTGGCCGGAGTGGACTTCGATGACATACGCCGTCGACTGGAGATGGTCTTATAGGATGTGCCTGAGGGCATGTGGATGCACATCCAGGATGAGAGTTTCCTGGAGCAGTGTGTAGGGGTACCACCACCATGGCGGGCCATAGTGCGGTGAGCAGTAGTGCTTGCTCCTATGACGAGTGGACGCCTGCCATCGGGGCAGGAGGGTCCTGTGGGTGGTCCTCCACCACCGCCTGGGGTAGGTGGTGGTGGGCCACCACTGCCTCCCGAGGGAGGAGTAGGTGGTGGTGCCATAGAGGCGCCCTGAGTGGTGTATGATGTACATCTTTGTTTTCATTGTATATAGGCTGGTGAGCCTAGGTTTTGTACCGAGGTGCTGCATTGGCCTACGGATACATGTATTTTTGTATGCAAACATTTGGATGGCCTGATGGGCCTTTATATATACATGAATATACACATTTTGATATCCATCTGATGTCTACATGTGTTTTTTGTTGATGATTTTGCTGGTGTCTATTCTATATATGTTGTGACAGGTTTTCATGATATATTTATGTATGTGTAGCTTGATGTGATATATGCCAATCTAACACCATGTTAGCTATTTGATCTGTTGTTTGATTCAATTGTCATGGAATATGTGTAAATGTAATGGAATCAAAATTTCGAGATAACAGCCTAACCTGAAGGTATTTATGAAAGAGGCACGGATCGCGTACACGGTATACATTGTTGAGCTGGAGAACGACTAGTTGAGAGTCGAGGAAGACGCTAAGGTGATGAATATGATGACGTTGGGCGTCGGCTAGGAGGATAATGACCACAGTGTATTCGGCTTGGTTGTTGGTTGCTAGCCCCAAACATATGCCGCTTGAATGTAGCATGTCATGTGAGGGGGTGTAGAGAGCCCAAGCAGCCGAAGCGAGATTTTGTGTCCAACGGCTGGTGGAGGAAGCATCTGTCAATAGCAAAAAGGATAGTTTAGATGAGAGGGGAGGAGAAAAAGATTAAAAACACTAGAAAAGAAATAACCTAAAGTAGAATGACTACTTTTAAGCATAAAATTTCTTGAGATACAACCCGTTGACAGGTTCTTTGAGAGAGAAGCCTTCAGGAGAGGCCAGGAGGTATGTGCCTTTGGTGAGGTAATGTTGGATAATGTAAGGGCCATGCCAAAGTGATTCAAATTTTCCATGGCCAAAGGTATAATGAGCGATATCATAAGCCAGGACGAGGTCGCCTTCGCGGAATGATCGAAGGTTGACATGGCGATCAAAGGTAGCCTTGGATCGTTCTTTAGCTGCCTCGTTGTTCTGTAAGGAAGATCGACGATCTTCATCCAGAGACTCCAAGTTCAGCAAGTGCTGCTCCATTGGAGCAGTGTCAGGTAATAGCGCAATTGCGGTGCATAAGGTGGGAATTTCACACTCGATGGGAAGAGTTTCCTTGACCCCATGGACTAAATGGAATGGCGTGAAACTAGCAGCAGTCTTTACTACCGTTCGATAATCCCATAGCGCAGAAAATAACATATGATGCCAATTGGTTTTATGTTTATTAACCGTGCGTTGTAACATGGTCTTGAGGACTTTGTTAACTGCCTTGACCTGTCCGTTTGAATGAGGGTAATATGGTGAGGCAAACTCGTGAGAGAAGCCTAACCGAGATGAGATTTCAACGAAGATCTCATTCTCAAAGTGTTTCCCATGGTCGGAAATGAGTTGGAGTGGTACTCCAAAACGGGATATGACGTGGTTAAAGAAAAAACGCGTTGTAGTGTCAGCGGTGTTGTTGAAAGTGGGCATAGATTCGGCCCATTTGGCGAAGTAATCAATGGCAACAATAATGTATTTGTGACCATTGCTCGAGGGAGGATTACAAGTCATAAATTCGATGCCCCATTTACAAAAAGGGCCGGCCGTAATGACAGGGTGAAGAAGAGCGGGGGGAGCTCGGGCTTTGTTGGCATAGAGCTGACATTGCTCACATCGTTTCACGACATGAATGCAATCATGAAACAAGGTAGGAAAAAAGTAACCCGCTTGGATAATATTTTGAGCAGTGGATATACCAGAAAGGTGGCCCCCACATGCGCCGTTGTGGCAGTCTTTTAAGACTTTGTCGACCTCGTCAACTGGCAGGCAACAACGAAGAATGGTGCCAATGCCCCGCTGGTATAGGATGTCTCTGATGAGGAGATAGCGGGGGGTCTGATGGCGAATACGTCGTCGATCATCTCTTGAAAGGTGGTTACTGAAATTTTGAGTTCGGAGGTAGACGAGGAGGTCACCGTACCAAGGATCGTCCGAAGTGATATAAAAGAGATATTCGTCGGGAAAGTCAGTATTCACGGGGGCACTGGTGGTGTCAGAGGGGAGGTTCGTGACAAGTTCGGCGAGAATGAGGGCCTTCTTACTCTTAGGTGTTGAGAACTCGAGGTCGTACTCTTGAAGGATAACGATCCATCGAGCGAATTTTCCGTTAACTTGGCGACGATTGAGCAAGTACTGCATAGGGTTGGAATCTGCGATGACCTTGGTGGTGCGAAACAAAATGTAATGGCACAGTTTCTGGACTGCAAGGACAACTACAAGAGCAAGTTTTTCTTCATGTTTATACTTCAAGGGTGGTCCAAAGAGGTTCTTACTAATGTAGTAAATGACGTGTTCATGATTTTCATCTCCGAGTTGGACGAGGACGCCGGCTACTGATACAGCTGATGCTGATACGTAGAGGATGTAGTCACGATTATAGTCAGGTGCACTATTTGAAAGTGTTGTTTTAATATCATCAAATGACTGTTGGGCATAGTCATCCCAGTGAAAAGGGATGTCGTGACGTAGTAAGCGGAGGAAACCGTGTGCGCATATGGCGTAATCGGGAACAAAGTGTCTAAGAAAGTTAGCTTTGCCCTGTAGACTTTGAAGTTGTCGTAAATTCCGAGGAGGTGGAATTTTGGTAATAGCTTTGACTTTGAGGGGGTCCATGGTAATACCTCTTTGGGAAACGATAAAACCGAGGAGGCGCCCTGTGGTGACGCAAAACACACACTTGAGAGGATTCAAGCGGATGTTGTACTAGCGACACCATTGAAAGATGATTCGTAAATCATCGAGATGCTAGGTGCGTTTCTTGGATCGAGCTATGAGGTCATCCAAGTAGGCGAGGATGATTTCAGCCAAATCGTGAAAGATGCATGTCATCGCTCACTGGAAAGTTGCACCGACATTTTTTAAGCCAAAAGGCATGACACGATATGCAAAAGTACCCCATGGGATAATGAATGCGGTTTTATACTGATCGGCGTAGTTGTCGATAATTCACCCAATTCAAATTCACCCAGCCGATCAGTATAAAACCGCTCTCGAGAACCAAAGAGACTACCTCATGGAGAGAGACGTCGGAGGGAGGATGTCGCGGGGCGACCAGCGGAGCCCGATAGGGCAGCGAGGAGGCGCCAGTTCGATGACCCTGGTGCAGGGCCATCACACGCTCCTCTGGTGGTGGCCGGAGTGGACTTCGATGACATACGTCGTCGACTAGAGACGGTCTTATAGGATGTTCCTGAGGGCATGTGGATGCACATCCAGGATGAGAGTTTCCTGGAGCAGTGTGTAGGGGTACCACCACCATGGCAGGCCATAGTGCGGTGAGCAGTAGTGCTTGCTGCTATGACAAGTGGATGCCTGCCATCGGGGCAGGAGGGTCCTATGGGTGGTCCTCCACCACTGCCTGTGGCAGGTGGTGGTGGGCCACCACTGCCTCCTGAGGGAGAAGAAGGTGGTGGTGCCATAGAGGCACCCTAAGTGGTGTATGATGTACATCTTTGTTTTCATTGTATATAGGTTGGTGAGCCCATTTTTTGTACTGAGGTGTTGCATTGGCCTACGGATACATGTATTTTTGTATGCAAACATTTGGATGGCCTGATGGGCCTTTATATATACATGAATATACACATTTTGAGATCCATCTGGTGTCTACATGTGTTTTTTGTTGATGATTTTGCTGGTGTCTATTCTATATATGCTGTGACAGGTTTTCATGATATTTTTATGTATGTGTAGCTTGATGTGATATATGCCAATCTAACACCATGTTAGCTATTTGATCTGTTGTTTGATTCAATTGTCATGGAATATGTGTAAATGTAATGGAATCAAAATTTCGAGATAACAGCCTCACCTGCAGGTATTTATGAAAGAGGCACGGATCGCATACATGGTATACATTGTTGAGCTGGAGAACGGCTAGTTATCGTGGCCCGCGTAGTCGTCGATAATTTGATCGATGAAAGGCATTGGAAAGTTGTCTTTTGGACATGCGTTATTGAGATCACGAAAGTCTGTGAAAACACAGATAGTGCCCTATTTTTTTTCGACGGGTACAGGGTTGGAAACCCATGAAGTATAAGTGATGGAATAAATAAACCCGGCAGCACGTAATTTGTCAATTTCAGCTTTGAGAGCCGCAACTTTGGATGGGTGTAGCGATCGTTGTTTCTGGCGAGCTGGTGTGATATCAGGCCAGGTGTCGATACAATGCTAGATAATAGAGGGATCAAGGCCAGGCATTTCTGTGTATGACCAGGTGAAAATATCCCTATATTCCTGGAAGAGGGCTTTGTATGCGGCGATTTCCTGAGGAGTGCAAGCAGCTCCAATGATGATTTCTTCGACGATGCCATTTTTAACGGAAATGTCAATTTTGATGGTGGGGGCAATGTTGGCCATATTACCTTCTTCAAAAGAGTCGAGGGTAGGAATGGGATTGTTGAACCAATCTATAGGCCCTGACGGGATAAAATCTTTGGTTTCGACCGCGTAAATGGGGGTTTGGTTAGGAGGCATGAGGGCTTCCTGTGGAAAGAAGAGTGCACGATGATGTAGTGCGTCCCAGGGAGAGTCTGGGCGGTGTATCTCTTCTAGTATTTCCTTGTCACATTGGAAATGGTGGGAATATAAGGGATCAAGAGGAGTGATCTCTGTGACAGTTTGGTTTCCCCCTAATGGAGAAGCAGAGGGAGAAATGCGGGGAGAGGGTGAGGGTTCACTCGACATAAACCATATATTGAAGTGCTGAGGTGTACCCGTGGTGGTTGGGTGGAGAGTGTCTGTAGGGAAATGAACAGGAGAGTTGGGGGGGTTGTGGGGTAAATCCTTAGAAATGTCATCTAAGAACCATGAAGGCGTTGGGAGTGCCTCGGGCTCATTAGAAATGACATGAAGATCCTTGAGTGATGAGGTAATGTCAATGATTGCTTCTGTGGGTTGGTGAAGCAGGGCCAATTGACGTTGCCTATATTCAAGGATCATAGGACACTGGTATGTAAAATGAGCTAATGAATCATAGAGAGAGCAAGGTCATCTCATACGTTTATTGACTGAAGTGGTGACATAGCGGATGTCAGTGATATTTTTTGACGAGGACTTAGCAGGATTGGGGTTGTTCTGGAAGTTCTGGCGTACAACCGCTAATGTCTGTCGAAAGCGTGGTAGTGATGGGCAATTATGGGTGTAATGTCCATACTCTAAACATATAGAACAAGTGTATTTGGTCCTCAACCCTTTACTACTGGAAGGGTGGGTAATAGTGGTGGGACTAGCAGTAGTGGCGGGTGTTGTGGGAGTTGGATTGAGGGGGATCAAATTCCGTAATTTAGGTAGTGATGGAAAATTGTTGGTTTGGTGGCCCTCTTTCTCACATAGTGCGCAAGGTGGTGGGATGCGTGGAGGAAGTGGAGTGGTGGGATCCTTCTTCTTTCTCTTACCCCTGGCTGTAGCAGGGGGGTTAGTGAGTATGGGGGTAGTGGGGGTAAGGACGGGAATCGTCATGGGGAGTCCTTCCTATGGGGGAAGGGATGGGTGAGGGACCATCTCAGGTGGATTTAAATACCACATTGGGATTGCTAACACCATATTAGGTAGTGTGAGCATTGCGGCTACCTGAAAAGCTTCGATACCGGGTGGAGGGTAAAAGAAGGGAATTTGAGTGAGGGGTTGGGGGACTATTTCCCAAATGGGACTATGCCCCTGAGGGGATGTGGATTCGTGGACTATTGGGGTCGAAGAGTGCATAGGAGGCTCTGGTGGGAGTGGTTCTACGACTATTGGGACGTCAGGAATGACTGAAGCATCCTGAGGAG
>SNQJ01S0103557.1:5373-30031 GCA_010110895.2 Picea sitchensis
TGATGCAAAGAAATAAAGACAAATCTTTGAGGAAGCAAGATAGAATTTCAAAAGGAACCAAGGGTCCTCATCTAGAATGCAACCAGAAGTAAACGAGTATGAAATGCCTTAGGCATTTGATCAATCAGCTGCACATAAAGAAGGAAAAGAGGTAAGTATGCTCATCGACTTTTTGTACACTTGTCTTAAATTAATCTAGGATGAGAAAGTTGTACAAGAGCTACAGAACCTCATCAGGAAGTATGATCTAGGAAAGGTAGACTCCTTTATGAACAGGGAAGTACACTATATTGGTAAGAAGAGAAGAACAAACAAAGAATTACATTTGAGTGCTCAAATAGGAGAGTATGACATAGACTATGTGGTCCTCGACTTAGGGTCGGAGGTCAACGTCATGACGAAGAAAACTTGGGTACTGATGGGAAAAGCCAAGCTGATATATTCCCCTATCAGGCCTCGCATGGCTAATAAACAAGTTGTCAACCCATTCAGATGATTGGAGAATGTCCCTGTGGACATCGACGGAGTTAGAACCTTTGCAGACTTTGAGGTAATTGAAATTGTTGATGATATCTGCCCTTATCCTGCATTACTAGGAATTGATTGGGCCTTCAACAATTCTACTGTGGTCATTTTAAAGAAAAGACGCATGTCATTTGAAGGAGATGGACTTAGGGTCATTGCACCCTTAGATCCAGATGAAGATCCGAGATATACAGATCCCATCATAGAATAAGAATATGCATATGAGCTGGAAAACATCTATAAATTAATAGCTAGACAACAGGATTATATAAACCCTACCGCTGATGGGAATATAAGATGGTGAAGTGATAGCACATGTTCATCAGATTCAGAAGAAGCGCTGGAGAGTTGGAAGAACCAGATGTATTAATTATCCACAAGGATATGTGCTTGACTGACCAGAGAAGTTCGCTGGATTGGTACACCAATAAGTAACTTACCTACCTTTGATGGTCTGAATCCTTTAGAATCATTCTTGATGGAATTTGAAGAATTGTACCATCACAACAAAGGTTGTTGTCTATGGATGAGGCCCTAAAAGCTACACCATCAATATGGTGGGGGACACATAAAACAAATATCGCAAACTAGACACAATGTTGAACCTTGATGACAACGTGGTTTTCAGCACAAGTAGGAAGATGCGAAGTGAGGTACACAGGTCGAAGTTTCCCAAAGGAACATGTACGAAGCTGTGAAGAGGCCTAGAGTGGCATTCCTTAAGAAAAATGGGTACACATATTCATTAACACACTAGACACGACCCCTATTAACTGGTACTTTCAAGAAGAGATGCACCTTATCACTACAGATTGGGAAGGTATGCTTCAGAATTTTGTAACCACCTTTTTGTTTGAAAGTGAATTTCCTTCAGTAGATCAAGCATTAAATATTGTGAGGAAGAAAGTATTTAAGGAGGCATCTAGACTCCCTTTGGAGCAAGAAGAGGATGAATGGACTACATCATTCCATAAATTAAAAGGATGTTAGAACATTAATGCCGACGAAGATGATGATCCGAGGAAGGTAAACATTGCTGAGACAGAAGGCCACGGGGACATGGAAGGACCAGGATTTGAACTGCCATTCATTGGACAATTGATCAAGATAAAGAAAGTTAATATTGGGACAGAGGAGACACCAAATCTTGCCAATGTCGGAGATTACTGGGATGCTACTACCATTGACAAAATTACAGAATTACTGCACGAGTATCAAGACTTGTTCCTAACCAAGTTCACTGATATGAAGGGTATCAAAGGACCTATGGGAGAGATGAGAATACCTTTGAAACTATATGCAAAGCCAGTCAAGCAAAGACCCTACAGATTGAACCCAAAATATAAGGAAAAAGTGAATATTGAGCTCGATAGAATGTTGGAAGCAGGGATTATTGAACCTGTCGAAGAGTCGGAGTGGATTAGCTCTATGGTAGTATAAGACAAGAAGACAGGTGATATAAAAATATGTGTGGACCTCAAAAAGATGAACGATGTTTGTTTGCATCACCTCTTCCCTACACCATTCACCGATGAAGTATTAGACAATGTGGGAGGCCAGGAGGTATATTCTTTTACAAATGGGTTTTCAGGATATCATCAGATCTGGATTGCCAAAGAGGACATCCACAAGACCACATTTTCCACAGAATGGGGATCCTACCAATACACAGTGATTCCATTTGGACTAAAGAATTCCCCAGCCATCTTTTCTAAGGTGGTGGTCGAATCATTCAAAGAATTTTTGCATAAGTTCTTAGAAGCCTATTTTGATGACTGGACTGTTTTTAGTTTGCCATAAAAACATATTGAATGTCTAAGTCTAATGTTGGATAAATGCAGGCAATTTCAAATTTATTTGAACTTGAAGAAGTGCATCTTCTCATCACCATTTGGAGTATTATTAGTTCATATTGTATGCAAGCAAGGATTGTTGGTGGACCCATCCAAAATTGCAATTATAGTTGATTTTCCATCTCCTACCTCAGTCAAACAACCGTGCACTGCGCTAGGACATACTGGCTATTACATAAAATTTATCAAAGGATATGCTCAAATTATTGCGCCGATGGATAAGTTATTAAAGAAAGACTGTCAGTTTGGTTTGATAGAAGAATGTCAGCAGAGATTCGACACACTGAAACAAAAGATGGTGAATGCGCCTATTCTAGTCTTTCCAGATTGGAGCAAGGAATTTCATGTGCATGTTGATACATCTTCCATTGAATTAGGATAAGTAATAGCACAACCTAGAGAAGGGTACATTGATCATCCATTAGCATTTTCCAGTAGAAATCTATCCATAGCTGAAATTAGTTACACCACTACAGAGAGAGAAGGATTAGCCATGGTGTATGCATTACAAAAATTCCACCACTACTTGTTGAGAGGACACTTTAAAATGTTTACTGATCACTCTGTGCTGAAGTAAATGGTCAACAATATAGTGTTGGGGGGGAGAATATGCATATGGCTTCTCCTGTTTCAAGAATATGATTTTCAGATCATAGTTAAGCTAGGAAGAATGAACAAGGGACCTGACCACCTGTCGAGGTTGGAACATGGCAAAGAACCCACCAGTATGGAGGATACACTACCAGATGCACAATTTCTCTCCATGAAGAAGATGGATGAACACTTCACATACATAGTCCAATTCTTGTCAACAGGAATGGCTCCAAGTGAGTATACAATTTCCCATAAGAAACATCTAGTGGTGCATGCTGCAGACTTTTCACTGATAGTTGGTCAGCTATATAAGATGGGACATGTTGAGATACTAATAAGATGTGTGATGGAAAGAGAGTGCCGACTGATCCTCACAGAGGCTCATGAAGGCATCGCAGGAGGAAATTACGCAGGCAAAGCTACTGCACAAAAGTTTCCACGAGATGGCCTTTCATGGCCTACCTTACACATAGATGCTAAAGAGTATACCAGAGAGTTGGAAAACCATTCAGAAGAGACAAAATTCCACTAGCACTGTAGATGACCCTAAAAGCATTTTAAAAGTGGGCCATTGACTTCGTAGGACCTATAAACCCACAAGGAAAGCGCACAAGAGCAAGGTATATTATCACTGCAACAAAATACCTGATTAGATGGGTCGAAGCAAGAGCAGTCAAGGACTGTAGTGAAACTACAACTGTGTGTTTTATATTTGATGACATAATAACCAGGTTTGGATGCCCTAAGACCCTTATGAGATTTCAAGGCACTCATTTCATCAACAAGATAGTTGAAGCCCTTACTGAATAATTTGCAGTCCACCATCAAAAGAGTACACCTTACCATCCACAAGAAAACAGGACGGTTGAAGCATTCAACAAAATATTGGAGACAACATTGACAGAGATTTGCAGTGTTAATAGGGATGACTGAGATTTAAAATTAGCAGCAATACTCTGGGCTTACAGAACCACTTGCAATAAATTAACAACACATACCCCTTTCAAGTTGGTTTATGGCGTTGAAGTTGTTGTCCCGATGGAGTACTTGGTACCAAGCTTAAGAATTGTTGCATTTACATACATGGATGATATTGGCGTTGTTCATGAGAAGCTTGCCCAGCTAGTTGAACTAGAAGAAAACAAATTTATTGTAGGATTTGATCATTAGGTACAAAAGGGGAGAGAGAAGGCCTATCATGACAGACACATCAAGAAGAAGGTGTTTAAGCAAGGTGATTTAGTACTGGTGTATAACAGTAAATTCGTAAAACATCTAGGGAAGTTCAGAATGCATTGGCTCGGACCATATGAAATCACCTATGTGATAAAAGGAGGAGTTTCACAGCTGAAGACATTGAAGGGAGAATGGAAAAAGGGACTAGTAAATGGGATTCAGCTGAAGTTGTATTATGACAACCAGTTGCCTCGCAGCTCTCAGTAAAATCAAGGAGAAAAGGGTCTAGGTACCAGGTGTAGTTGAAACTGGGTACCAGACATAGAAAAGATAGTTTGCACAAGGAAGGGAAGGAGACATGGAGAAGAAAGAAAAGGCTGCACTCCGTAGTCCAAATTTGAAGTGACATGGAAGGATCAGAACTGAAGTGCATTGGGACGAGTCACAGGTGAGTGTCGGGGCCCTGTTGACCCTTGGTTATGGAAGGAAGTGAATATCAAGGAAGAAAAGGTAAAATGAGAACTGCGTGGGAAACACAGTGACTGTCACTAGGTCGAAGTAAGAAAAAGAGAAGAAAAGATGGAGTGAAGTATGAAAAAGAAAGTCATTGAATGAGGAGATTAAGGATGACATATCAGTAAGAGAAAAGAATCGTGGACAACTCAACAAGAAGAGAAAGACACCATTGGATGCTTTGGAGCACTGCGTGATGAGGAAGGAAAGACAGGCTGATGAAGACCATAAAGCATGGGTCAAGTTGACCTAGGGTTTTGGGTAATTAGGGTTTTGAGACCTAGGTTTCGACCTAAGGCTGATGGTGAGGGACTGTAATGTATAAATAGAGGTCGAGAGGACCTAGTTCGAGTGAGTAGTAGCATTGGGTATTTCTATTGATTATGGTTGATTGAGAGATTATTGTACTGTGAGAGAGAGAAGGGATGAGAGTGAGAGCCTTCTAGTATTGTAATATCTTCAGCTAGGTGCGAATATCAGATCCCGCAGCTGGGTGTGTAGGAAGGGGAGAGAAAGAGAGAAGAAGAGAGAGGATATGTTGGCCATAGTGCATATCATAACTATAAGTTTTATATTAATATATCATACGCACAGTTCTGTGGACGTATCCCTAGAGAGAGGGTGAACCACGTACATTTTGTGTTGTATGTGTGATTGATGCCTGGATTCCTATCATTGTTATGTTGTCCTTTGCATTATTGTGTTAAATCATATCTATAGCTGCGTAGAGTAGATCTAGATGATAGTGATACCTGAATGCTACATTATTGTTGTATTAGTTCCACTTGATATTCCCATGGTTGTAGACATCTCTATCCTGCAACCCCCCTCTTAGCTACTTCGAGTGAGACTTCACCTGCTTCGCAGGTTTTGCCGAATGGTCCAGTTGCTAGGGCTTGTTGGTGCACTCTTGGAGTGAACCAAGAGTCTACCCTTGTGCCAACATATATCATCAAAAAATACTAACAAAAATTTTCGAAGGAAGGGCTTGAAAATGGAATTCATCAACCCTTGGAATGTGGAAGGTGCATTAAATGGAATTCATCAACCCTTGAATGTGGAAGGTTGTGCATTTGTAAGGCCAAAAGACATGACTAAAAATTCAGTGGCCTCATGAGTTCTGGAATGCTATCTCTTTGGGATATCTTCTTCTCCCTTCATTCTAATATGATGATACCTTTAATGGAGATCCAATTTTGTGGAAATAGATTTTCCATGTATTTCATCTAACACCATCAATGACGAATAGGAAACTTATCTTTAATAGTGATCTCAAGAGCCTCTATAATATGGACACATACTGTGAGCTATCTTTCTTGAACACCATTACCAATTCTGTGCAGAAAAGAACTTTGGATAGGTCTAACAATTCTAGCCTCTAACATTCTCTTCCTTCAACCATGCACTCAATTTCACTCTCTGGGCATATGGGTATCTGTGGGTTCATGTTAGGAGGAACTCTCCTAGGAATTAGTTGAATTTCATGATTATGATTTCGAGTGGTTGGGAGACCCTTGGGAATATCTCAAATACTTTGGAATGATTATCAATGATCCTCAAGATCTTGAGAAATAGATATTTAGATGTTTGAACATCTAGTGAGCACATGTAATAATGCCTTGATGCCCCTTTTCTCAATAATTTGTCATGCCATTAGAGCTATCACCACTGGCTCTGTAATACCTCTTAACTCAATTCTATTTTCCTTCCAATGAAAATTCTGAACAAGTTCTTGAAAATTAAAAAGCCATTGTTCCTCACAAACCATTGATTCCTAGTACAACATCAACAATTACACCCATGGGTATAGAAACTATTGGACTATTCATTACATATCTCCCCATAGTAATATTGATCTTAATCCATTTTCCTGAGCAATTAATAGCTCCTCCATCTGCAATCAATACTTGAAAATCTAGCTCCCTTTAGATATACAAAAAGTAACTATCAGTTTCCTTTGGCTAATTTATAGTGTGAATGAAATTATGAGTACTACCATAATCAATTAGACTATTACCTTTTCTTTTGATGTATCCTTCGATCTTTGAGGGTTTGAGGAGTGCTAATTCCATCCAATGCACACAATATTGTGGGAGTCAACCATCTCAAGATGAAAACAAACGAAATTGCTTCTATGTTTTCATCTTGAGATGGTTCTTGTTCTTTAATTCTTCTTCCTCTTCACAATCTATGTAGAATAATTTATTCTCACTCACACTTCTATGTCCCTTACTGTACTTCTTGTTGCCACTAAAGAATAAACCTTTTATTTTCTTTCCTCCAATTGTTGAGAGTTTTTACTTCTCAACATTTGCCTCAGCCTCAAACAACGATTTGGGTTCCCAAACGAGAACCTCATGTTGAATGTTATCCTTAAAAGTTCCTATGAACACATCAACCAAGTGCTCATCTGAAATATGCTACCTTTACATTCAATATTTGGAAGTTAGTCAATGTGCTCTGTAACTGAACCCTTTTCTTGAGATTTATCAACTGGATGTTAGCTGTATTGCTCCTTGTATCCATAGTGTGCTATCATTTCTTCCATGAAATTGTCCATGTGGATGAGTGATTTGTGAGAACAAAGCCATCGATACCATACAAATTGATTGGGTTCTAAATGTAAAGAAGAAATTTGTACCTTTGTGTATGTGTCACCATGCAGATCAAAGAATTGCTCCATCTGAAGTAAAAGGGTTCATTTACCGAGCACATCGAGAACTTCCAAAGATTGATCTTAGGAATGTGGTTGGTCTTCAACCCAAAGTTGTAATTTATCCATTCTGATTCACCTTCCTTGTGTCCTCATCATGAATTTCATGGGATACATTTTCACTTTCAGGTGTCCTCTCTATTATGAAAATTTTCAATCCTTCCATGATCTCCCCTTTTAAACCCTCCATCATCTCTTGTAGTTCATCTTTTGTTAGGGTCTTCTTTTGTAAATCATTTATGTCCCTACGTATTTCTTCACCTTAATCAAGAGTCCATGTAGGATTATCTAGAGGATTATTTGGTGTAGAAGTTCCCTTTTTGGGTGGTATGTTGGCCAAGTATCACTTTTGAACCTTGATTTTGAGGTGGTTCTGCTAGACAATATTTCTTCTACTATATCTCCAAATTTTCAGCCCTTCTGGATATGAAACTTTATTTTTTGTAGTTCTTTGATATTTCTTCTCTGTGATGCCATAGGTCTGATCAAAATTGGATGTGCCAATTGGAATTTACGGTAACTTCCCCACAACTTGCTGATTTTTGGCCTTTCCGGGAGATGCCACTTGTATAGCATGCCCCGTATAAAATAATTGATATAAAATTCTGAAACTTGTACCAGAAATAGTACAGACTATCCAATATCCAATGTAATCAGTCTCACTCAATTTGGATACTCTAGGAAGAATTTATGATTGTTTTACCTGGAACACCTTCTTAAGTCTAGTCAATAGGACTAGTTAGATACCCTATCTTCCACAGGGTGTATCTACAAATGTAAGATGACCCATATGATGAAATTTTTACCACAGATACCTTACTAATTTCTGTGAATATCCTCAATATTTCAGGGTCTGAAATGTTACAGAAACAATTTTATAGTGAACCTTCCGCAATGACTCCGTTTAGGATGATTCCAGAACCCTATTTTGCACAGGATGTATCTATGAAATTTTAAGGCCTCAGGAGCTGAAATTTTAACCCAACGTACCTTGATCCATATACTAAATATCCTCCAATCCATCCCTTTTGAAATATTGTAGAAAAAAAATTATAGTGAAAATTCCAAGGTGTCTCAGATGTAGCAGCGAAACCCGAAGACCTTGAGCTCTGATACCATATGTTAAGAACCAAATATCAATATAGCATAGAAAAACCTTAGAATAAGTACTCAATGCCTTGAAAAAGAGATAAATTCAGATAATAAGCCTCTTTGATGGGGAAACCTCCTTATTCCCACATAAATTTACAATTCCAAGATGATTCCAAATGAAAATATATCCTTGGTATATATAGGAGACTAGCAGGTATAATTACAACTAATGGAATAAATCTGACATAAATAAAATAACATTATTAATGTAATATGCCCCAATTAAGGGGTAATAAACCAATATTAGGGATTAACATAGTCATAGTTATATAGATCCTAAGATGTTGGAAAGTTTTCATTTGCCAAGAATCAAGCATGGGGAATCTTGGTTGGTGCAGCTGGCTACAAGAGACAAAAGAAAAGTTAATGATATGGTTATGTCATGCCTCATGGACATGAATGGACTGAACACCAAGGTATATTTGAACATCTTACCTTTAGGTTCCTATGACTATCTAATTGGGATCGATTGGTTGGACAAACATCATTCTTTCCTAGACTGTCATAACAAAGAATTTACTTTCTTGGATGAGGAAGGGAAACTAAGGAGAGTGTAGGTAATTCCCAGGGAAGTAACCATTGGAGAGATTTCAACATTGCAGCTGAAGAAATGTTATAGGAAATGGTGTCAAATATTTGCAGCACATATGGAAGAGACACCTAGAGATAAGGTGCCAAATTTGGAAGATCATATAGTCTTGGAAGAATTTGAAGATGTGTTCAAGGAGGTACCAGGACTACCCCCAAAGAGAGATATTGAGTTCTCTATAAATTTAATGCCTGGAGCAGCTCCAGTGTCAAAGAATCCTTACAGAATGAGTACACCAGAGATGAAGGAGTTGCAAATGCAACTTGAAGAGCTTCTGAAGAAGGGGTATATACTCCCAAGTGTGTCACCTTGGGGTGCCCCAATCTTGTTCGTGAAGAAGAAATATGGAACCTTAATATTGTGCATTGATTTCATACAATTGAATAAAGTGACTGTTAAGAACAAGTATCCTCTGCCAAGGATTGATGATATTTTTGATCAATTGAAGGATGCAAAGATGTTTTCAAAGATATATCTCAGGTCAAGATACCATCAGGTAAGGATTAAGGAGGAAGATATTAGCAAGATTGCCTTCAGAACCAGGTATGGTCATTATGAGTTCACAGTGGTGCCATTTGGGTTGTCAAATGCACTAGTTGTTTTCATGTGCTTAATGAATGGTGTTTTTCGAGAATATTTACACAAGTTTGTCATTGTATTTTTGGATGACATTCTTATATACTCTAAGCTAGAAGAAGAGCATGAGCATAATTTGAGAATGGTGTTGCAAGTATTAAGGGAGCATCAGCTGTATGCCAAGTTGAGAAAGTGATCATTTTATCAAAAGAAAATTCATTATTTGGGGCACATCATTTCAAAGGATGGGATAGCAGTGGATCCTGAGAAGATAGAATCCATTAGAGAATGGTCAGTGCCGAATAATGTCATAGAGTTAAGATCATTCATGGGCCTTGCAGGATACTACATGAGATTTATTGAAGGATTCTCAAAGATTGCACACCCAATCACTTCCTTTCAAAGAAAGGGTGTGAAGTTTCAGTGGACATTGGATTGTGAAAAGAGTTTCCAACACTTGAAACGTTTACTAACAAGTGCTCCAATACTAAGGATTTCAGACCCAAATGAAGACTTCATTGTATGCATAGATGCACGTAGAGAGGGACTTGGTGGAGTCCTCAGTCAAAATGGGTTTTTTTATATGTTATGAATCAAGGAAGTTAAAGGATCATGAAAGACACTATGCCACTCATGATTGGGAGTTGGAAGCCATAGTGAATGCCTTGAGGAAATGGATACACTACCTCATGGGGAAAAGGTTTGAGCTAAGAATAGACCATAATGGTCTGAAATATTTATTTGATCAACCAACTCTAAATGCTAGGAAAATTAGATGGTTAGAATTTTTAAGTGAGTATGACTTTGATATAAAGAATATCAAGGGAAAAGAGAACAAAGTGGTTGATGCACTCAACAGAAGAGTGCATGAAATGCATGCTACAACAATTATCATGTACCAATCAGATTTGAAAGACAAAATTACAGAGGCTACCAAATTAGCTTTGCATTACAAGGAATTAGTGACAAAATTACAGCAAGGTATTTTGCAGCATAAAATTGAGGAATACAAGCTAAATAATGATGAAATTATCATGTACGGGGCATAGTTTATGTACAAAATTCTAATTAAATGAAAAATATGATATTGAGTGAAATGCATAATGTGCCTTATGTTGGGCACCCAGGATATCAAAAAACTATTGCAGCTGTCAAGAGCCAATATTATTGGCCAGGCATGAAGAAAGAGGTTGCTGATTTTATTGCCAGATGTTTGGAATGTCAAAAGGTAAAGGCTGAGCATAGACACCTAGCTGGTTTGCTACAACCATTACCCATTCCTGAGTGGAAATGGGAAGTTTTAACAATGGATTTCATTACCAAACTTCCCAAAACAAACAAACAACATGATTCTATCATGGTGGTGGTGGATAAGCTTACTAAAGATGCCCATTTTATTCTAGTTAAGCTCACTCACAAGGAAACGAACATTGTTGATGTTTATATGAGAGAAATTTCTAGATTACATGGCATACCCAAGACAATTGTGTCTGACAGAGATCCAAAATTTACCTTAAAATTTTGGAAAGGATTATTTAATGGATTTGGAACAAATTTGAATTTTAGTACAACTTATCATCCAGAATCGGATGGACAAACAAAGAGGGTGAATCAAGTGATTGAGGATATGTTGATAATTTATGTGATGGATAAACCATCAAAATGGGAAGACTACCTACACTTGGTAGAGTTTTATGATAACAATGGGTACCAAGCATCTCTAAAGATGAGCCCATTTGAAGCACTTTATGGCAGAAAGTGCAACACACCAGTAAGCTGGGATAACCCAATAGACAGAGCAGTGGTTGGACTAGATTTTCTAAAGGAAACGGAGGAGCAAATGATAAAAATAAAGCAAAGTTGAAATGCTTCCCAAGACAGGAAGAAAATCTATGTTGATAAGGGCAGAACTCATAGGGAATTTAATGTGGGAGACCATGTATTCTTGAAAGTGAAGGCCAACATAAGTTCCCTGAAGTTGGGAAATTGTTCAAAGTTGGAAGCTCGCTATTGTGGGCCATTTGAAATCCTAGAGAGGATTGGTCCAATTTCTTATATGATTGCATTTCCTGCATCTATGTCTGTTCATATTGTATTCCATGTATCATTGCTAAAGAAATATATACTTGATGATAATCATGTTATTGATTGGAATGTGATTCAGGTGGAGCAAGAAGGCACTTTTCAAGTGCATCCGGTACGCATTCTGGACTGGAAAATCCAATAGCTCTGGAACCGAGACATAGGGCTTGTAAGGGTCCAATGGACCTGGTATGGTCCTAAGGACGCTACTTGGGAGCATGAGGATGTAATGCGGGCAAAATACCCGCATCTTTTTTAGGATTTTTGAAATTTTGTTGTACATGGTTACATGATGCACTGAGGACAGTGCATAAATAAGGGGAGGGGATTGTAATATCCCCAAGGCTGAACCCAATTGTAAATGTAAATGCAAATGTACTTAAGTTGGTGAGCTGTATGACATCATTTAATATGCACATTACATGGTATAGTGCGTGCATGTACTGTGCAGTAAAATGAGGAAGTGTGCACATTCTTAGATACCGCGCACAAAAAAATGAGTGCACGTGATTATGAGGCCAGTGAGACTTTGTGTATATGCTATGTTTATAGGCTGGTGAGCTAGTTATTATAATCTAGGATGCTTATGTTTTGATTAGGCTGGAGAGCCTAGACGTTAAAGGCCAGTGCGCTTGTTTTTGTACATGTCTCATAATTAATATAAATACATCGTTGTGTGCAGACCGACCACAATAAAAGAGATGGGGGACTAAACTCCATTGGTTAGGGAAAGGGAGGGGATAAGTTAAGGAAAGGGGCTAATCTAGGGATCTTAAGCCAAAAAGGAATATTATATTAATATTTCTTAAATATAAAGTATGGATAATTATTTTATCCTAAGTTCTAAAGTTGGGGAAAAGTGGGCCAAAGTAGCTCCCAACATGACAAGTGTCAAGTTGGGGAGATGCATACATATTGCTGGGACTTATTTCATTCCCGAGGATCTCTTCCATCATGCAACCATCATTCAACCATTACTCCATGACCATTTTTTATTCACGTAGTCAGTTATCCTTTATACATTCATTTTCACTGTACCTGAACCTGTATCCATAGCCATTTTGTGTTGGTGTGTTTGGTTAGCTTGGGAGATAGACTGAAGAAGAGGGTTGTTAGGCCCGTGACCAATTCTCTGGGTGAGAGAATTGTTGGGGATTGATTTCATGAAGATGTCGAACTATAGCTGGAGGGCTCTGAGATTTCTTGTATGGCATGTTGCTGAAGCCCTGGAAAGGAAGTGGGGTAGCCGAGGGACTATTGAGAAGAGAAGGGGGACACTTCATGGGGTGGGACAGGCATGTAGGGAATGAGGGATTGTATTCTATTAGTTGAGTGAGCACTTGAGACAAATTCTTCCCTGTTGTCCATGAGCCTTTAGCCTGGTTAGGAATCCCTTCAACCGGGTGGAGATTAGTCCCTACTCGAGGGTGACTCACTGTTGAGAGTGACGAACAATATGGTATAAGGTTGGGATATTTGTGGAAGGTCTGCATGAAATTGGTGACATTCTTACCAAGATAAGTGCCAATTTGGGTGATAAATTTACATGCTACATTATTATTTATGTGCTTATATTTATGGGTTTATCTCATGTTTGTTTATAACTATCTGTAAATTTATGGGTATTTCCTATATATGTTGCATGTATTTGTTTACTGTCCTTTTAGTATGAATCTGTGAATTTACATAACGTATTTGTCTGTCTACATTTTTATATATATGCTTTGGCAAGATTTTTGTGTGCATATGTATTTTAATTGCATGCAGTTCGAAAAATTTATGTGGCATAGCTGAGTTAGATGTTGGGTATGTTACAGTATGTTCTGCAAATATAACAAGAGAGTTCTCTATCATAGCATGGCTCAACATGGATGGACGGGGATGTTACAACTGTCACCAAGACAACCCGCTTACACCCTCCAATAAGTGGTAAAAATAAAAAGGCAAGAGTTAACTCTCCAAACTTTGGCATTTTGCAGGATGTATGTTCATTGGAGAGAGAGAGAGCATGATGACATTGATTTTTTGGTCTCAGAGGACCCTGTTGCTATCATTGTTTTATCACAATGTGGGTTGTTAAAGTTATTTCAGTGTTCGTTTATGAGGGCACAACACAGGTTTCTAAATGCTTTGATAGATTACTGGCATCTTGACGCAAATGCATTTATGCTCAAGGGGCAGTCATTGACTCCAACAACTGAAGACATTTACTTCCTGACTAGTCTCTCAAGGAGAGTGGATCCAGTCAACTAGCGTACTTTTCCACCCGAGACTCACAACATTAAGGAGTTGATTGGACTCCATTGCGAGCTTGGTACTGAGAAAGTAGGTTCTCAGGTGACCATACACAAGATCAACAACTTATCACTAAAAGTGATAGTTCTTCTCATTGGGCGGATCACTGGATCTGCAACTTTGCATCAGGCTTCCTGGGTGCACATGCATTGTGTAGTATAGTGCTTAAATGCACGTATTTCTGATTGGAGTACAACCATGCTAGATTGCATGAAGAGAGAACTAATGTAGAGTCGTATATGGGAGCACCGAAACTTTGGGTTTGGGACTGTTTTGTGTTCCTTTTTCTTTGAGAGGGTACCCACTCTCAGTCCTCGAGAGACTATATGAGGGCATGAGGCCTCTCTCCTAGCACTATGCATATGGGTGGTGGTGTTGCTGCGATAGGATGGAGGGAGGACCATCGAGGCCTTCGATGATAAATTTTTTGACTAGTGGTCACAGCAGATTCTGGAAATAGAGGACTACCCCTATGCTGAGATCAATTTTTATAGGGATCCTAACATGCCTGTACCTCTCGGAACAGAACGAGGAGAGATGGGTAAGTTTTCCTTTCAGAGTTATTNATTTTTTGACTAGTGGTCACAGCAGATTCTGGAAATAGAGGACTACCCCTATGCTGAGATCAATTTTTATAGGGATCCTAACATGCCTGTACCTCTCGGAACAGAACGAGGAGAGATGGGTAAGTTTTCCTTTCAGAGTTATTTAATTTTTTATGTCTTTTTATATATATAATATTTTTTGTATACCAGAGTATCTGACACTTATGTATCTATTATATATAGATGTGGGACCATTGCATCCAATAGACTCTTCAAGGACTAGGTGGCATCCTTGACCAGAGGCAAGACCAACTGCGGTCGCTGGACCACCAGTAGCAACAGGGGGACCTCTAGTCAGAGAGGCTAAGAGACTATTGAGACGGGTAGAGTGGAATCTCACCACGCTCACTCGTACAATCCCCATGGCGGAGATCGAGGATCTCCCACCATCGATGCAACCTCACGTAGTTGGGGTGCCACGGACTTGGGTCCAACTCTTCCAGCATTTGGCGAACATCGTTTTTCACTATGGTAGGGCCAACAGGTCCTGCCCTTAGCTAGGATGGACTACTTACATGCCGAGGGCACCTTTTGTATATTTTTGAGGGCATAAGCCTCGTGACTCGTACTGGACATATTTTTGAGGCACTTTTAGCCACCCATGTACTCTGATAGTTTTGATATATATATGTGTATTTACATATTTTTATGTCTTATGGATTACATCTATTTTAAAAATGTATTTACATGTGCATGTTTGTTCTTTTCCTTACATGTGTGCAATATGTCAATCTAATACATGATTAGCTAGAGTATCTATGATTTGATTCAATCTCCCAGGAACATGGATATATGTAATGTAATCAAAGATTCATTCTAAGAGATGTACCCTAAGGAACCTTTGGTGTAGAGTAGGATTGTAAACGCAGTAAAACCCATTTAACTAGGACACACCCAGCTAAGCGTCTAAGTAGACCCAAAGGTGAGAGATAACATGTGACAAAGCATCATGAAGCAACCCTAAGACTGTGTTGTATTTGGAAACATTGATTATGGAATCACCTAAACATATACCTCCTAAAGATAGCGACTGGCCCTAAGGTGTAAAAATCACCCAAGTTGTGGAAGCAAGCCTCCGAGTGTCCTGGCTAGCACTGTCTGCAAACCCAATGAACACTTATGATTCACTTGAAATCTGCCACAGTGAAAAAGATGACATAAAAAATGACACATCCATAAAACCAAAAAGACAAAAACTAAAAATAAAATGTATAAGACTATACATATGTTACAAGAATTCACCCAAGGCAACCCACCTACAAGTAATACTTCTTGAGTTATTGCCCATTTCTAGGCTCTGCCAAAGCATTTCCCTCAAAGTCCACCAGACAATAAGTTCCCTTATTTAGAACCTCCTTCACAATGAAAGGTATGAACCACATGGGTTTGAACTTGCGTGCCCCCAGGGGTTCCTTATCTTGGTCATAGACTAGGACAAGGTTGCCTTCAGATAAAATCTGAGGATGAACTGACTGATCATACTGACACTTAAATTTTTTATTTGTGAGCCTCATTAGCCAAGGTTGCATCATGATGCTGCTCATCGAGTTGCTCAAGATATAATAAACACTCCTCAAGCGGTGAAGTGTCTGGCAATAACTTTACTGCCAATTTTAGAGAGGGGATCTCACACTCTATAGAAAAGATTACTTCCAGCCCGTAAATGAGTTGAAAAGGTGAGAAACCGGTCGCAGTATTAATAGACGTTCGGTAGGCCCATAATGTCGAGTACAACATCAAATGCCAATTTGACCTGGCCGAATTGATTGTTCATTGTAGAATAGTCTTAAGGGAATTATTCACAGCTTCCACCTGACCATTCGCTTGTGGGTAGTAGGGTGACAAATTTTCTTGCCTCAACCCAAGATTTGACGTTAAATCAGACATCATTTTGTTCTGAAAGTGACTGCCATGGTCAGTGACAATCTCTCTCGGGACACCGAACCTTTCTATTATCTAGTTAAACAAAAAGAGAGTTGTTGTCTCGCCATCATATTTAAATGTTGGCATAGCGTCAACCCACTTCGTGAAGTAGTCTAATGCTACGATGATATAACGATGCCCCTTTTTGGAAGGAGGGTTGCATGTAGCATATTCAATCCCCCACTTTTTGAAGGGACCAACTGTGATGACAGGAAACATGGGAGCGAGGTGTGCCCTCATCTTCCGAGAGAAGATATGACATGAGTGGCACTTCTTGATTGATTCAACACAATCTTTGATTAATGTGGGTCAAAAGTAACCAGCTCGTAGAATCTTTTGGTTTGTTTCCAACCCAGAAAAATGATCACCACATGCTCCTATGTGGCAATTGTTAAGCACAATTTTCTCTTCTTCATGAGTGAGGCACCAACGGAGGATGCAATCTACACCTCGATGATACAAATTTTCCTTGAGTATGAGATAGTTCTTTTCCTGATGGCATATACGGTGATGCTCATCACAAGAAGCAGAGGTGGGGCACTTCAAAGTCTAGAGATAGACTAGTATATCTCCATACCAAGGGTCCTAAGACGCGATAAAAAACATGTCTCCTTTGATAGGCAAATCCTCAGGTATAACATCACTTGATTCAACCAGAAGTTCTGAAATGAGTTCCGTGAAGACCAACAAATTTTTGGATTTCGCTGAGACAAAATCCAAGTTGAATTATTAGAGGATAACTATCCATCTACTGATCTTTCTGTCGATTACACATCGTGTCAACACGTATTGAAATGGATTCACAACAACAATGATGGTGGTCTTGTGAAACAATATGTAATGCCGAAACCACTGGACAACATGAACAACTGCCAACACAAGTTTTTCAACATGGGAATAATTGAGTTCTGGTCCAACCAGGCCTCGAATCATGTAATAGATCATGTATTATGAGAGAAAATCATCCTCCTGAACCAAGACCATGTCGATGGTCGACTCTGCAATGACCAAGTACAAGAAGAAATATTTATTATAATTGGGTGGCCGAAGCAGAGGGTAAGACATGAGGGTACATTTTAAAGCTTCGAAAGAGCATTGAACAGTTTCATCCCAATGAAAAGGAACTTCCTTCTTCAGTAAATGCATGAAACCCTTTGTGATATCAGCATAGTTTGCAATGAAACTTCATAATAAGTTCTCTTTTCCCTATAAAATATGAAGCTGAGGGATTGTGCATGGGGGAGGCAACTAAACTATCGCCTCAAACTTTAGAGGATCGACCATGATCCCTATTGTCAAAATTATGAAACCAAGAATATGACCTAATGTTACGCAAAAACTGCATTTGTTTGGATTCAAGTGAATCCGGTAGTAGCGACATCGCTCAAAGATAAGTCATAGGTGTGTTGGATGATCATATCTCTTATGAGATCGTGATGCTAAATCATCAAGATAATCCTTGACTATGTGTTTGAGGTCATGGAAAGAAAAATACATGGCCCGCTGAGAAGTAGCTCCAACATTTTTCATACCAAAAGGCATCTTCCGATAAGCGAATGTACCCCACGGACAAATGAAAGAGGTTTTGTGTTGGTCTTCGGGTTTGATCTGTATATGATTATATCCCGAAAAACCATCCATGAAAGAAAAGGCCTCGCAACCTGCGCATTCATCGTCTATCTGGTCAATAAATTGTGTGGGTAAATTATCTTTTGGACAGGATTTGTTCAAATCACGTAATTCCATACATACATGAATCGTACCCTATTTTTTGTTGACTAGCACAAGATTTGACACCCATTGAGTCAATTGAACGGGGTAGATGAAAACATCTTTGAGTATTTTCTCTACTTTAGCCTTAATAGTTGTTTCTTTCCTGGGACTAACTGGATGAATATTCTTTCAGACTGGCTTGGCATCAGGATATGTCATGATTTCATGTTCAACGATTCTTGGTTATATGCCTGGAATTTCCTCGTAAGACCAGGAAAAAATGTTGCGAAATTCTTTAAATAAATCTGTGTAGATTCAAATCTCCTCGGGGGATCAATCTACGCCAACAAAGATATTCTCCACAATGCCAGGGATTCTGGAGATATCAATAGGTATATTTTTAGCGATGTTTTCCATATTTCCTTCAGCATAAACAACGTGTGTAGCCAAAGGATTGATAGGACAAGCCCTATCTCTAGTCATAGTCAAAGTGAATTCTCCTACTTCAATTCTGAGGGAAAGACTAAGTATAAAGAATCAGTATAGGCAAGGGAACCTTGAGCCAAAATAGGCTTGAGAACCAAATCCAACTACTGTGTGGGAGTCGGATCGGGGTCGGTGGAAGATTGCTAGACTATAGAGTATGAAACTTTTGTCGTGGACAAAGGCATGGCCATGCCATGGTTCCCTGTCCCTTTCATCATAGTTGATGGGTAAGGAAGAGTCCACAGATCGTTAAAGTAAGTCATGTGAAAAAATGATATTTGAAAGATTTCATCCCTAGGCTAGTCGAGGACAGCCAATATGTAATGGACATTGTCAGTTGGAGGTGAGTAATCAAAAGTACCCATCAAAGGTGGGCACAAACCAACCCCTACATTGATAATGTTAGGATGATTATTATCAATCATTGGGACTATGGATACCCCTGAAGAAGGGTCAGGACAGGATAAGGATAACTCATCAATGGAAATGATATGGCCCTCATGTGGAAACAACAAGACCCGAAAAACTGTTGCGACCACTGCTTGCATAGAATAGGTCCAAATCCTTCCTAACAAGAGATTATAGTCAAGAGACACATCGACCACTTCAACCTTGATGCACACAATCTTCCCCCCTAACTGTACGGGGAAAGAGGGGATGATTCCATGTGATCAGAATGAATGACCATCGAAAGTGGTAAGAATAGAAGGTGTCGGAGAAAAAATGGGTTGGCCAATGGCCTTCCAACACGCCAAAGACATCACACATGTAAAGGCACCCTCATTGTGGTAAGGAAGATGAGGTTTTAAGTTGGTCATATCAAGCATGATCGTTCCCGGATTACAAGTCTTAGTAGATCCTAAGATAGCTAACAGAGCCTTTCTCTGGGAATGGTATCTCTAGAGGACTTCCAAAGTAGACATCGCACAAGGGGTTTGTGACAAATCCTCCACCATAGATTAGTTCTGGGTGACCCTTGCATTTGGGTTGTGGGAATATTTCTTGAACAAACCTTTTTGGATGTGTGTCATTGTTTCTCCCAACGTCTTCTCAATCTGGAGAGGAAGAGATGCGTTTTTGGCTTCTTTACCCTTCTCAGAGGTGTTTGGCATTTTGTAGTCACGTGTCCTAGTTTTTATGTCAGCGCTACCTTTCATCATGTACACATTCACAAATGAAGGATTACTCGCAAATGGAGGGGGTCCCTGACTTCCCCCTTCCATGCTCAAAGAGGCTTGAGTTAAATTTTTCCCATGTGGAAATGGATTCGTTAACATGGCAAGTTGTTGTTGTGAAAATAACTTCTGGGGCTCCACAAGCCGAGGGTACTAGTGAGTCGGGTGGTATTCCATAAAAATATTACACAGATACTTCTACTTCTTCTTTTCTGTGTTTCCCTCACCAACATTATTGGTAGGTTTCTTATTCCCCTTACCCTTATTTCGTTGTTTCTTCTTTTCGTTAGGCTGTTGGGTGGCCTTTGGGTTTGTCAATTGCACACTGTGTACATATGACATTTGAGTAGGGGGATTAGTTGAACCATTGGTCTGGATGGACGCTGTATATTGTATTGACAATTGTTGCAATTGATTTGGCAACTAATCAGCAGGGTTCATTTGCACTGAACCAACAATACCATCGGCATGTGGTCCAGATCTCTGTCTAGTCTTGTCAAGTATCAACCGTGGTGCATATAGAAAGACTTCGTAAAGTAAACCAGATTGAGAGTAAATCAACTCTAGCTGTTCAACTGTCATTATCACTTCTTCTTCTGAAAAGACCCTCGAGGTTGCGATGTCTTTAGATAACTAGGGTACCAAAGACTTAAGGAACCACTCAAGTAGGAATGATGGTGGGATTGGTACTTTTATCAAAATCTTCTAGCGTCTCCATCATTGGATTTGATATGAGATATGGTCTGCTTTTGTCTGCTCAAAGTTTCCCAACAATTCGGTGTTGACGTCATATCTCATAGGTAATTGGAAATGGTTTAAGAAATCCATTGCCAATTTTCCGAAGGAAGAGTATCTTGAGTGGTCAAGCTGAAAGTACCATTTCGTATCACTCCCGATGAGAGTGTGTTGAAACAAATGCAATTGGACAGAGTTGTCTCTCAAAGATTTTGATGAGCACCATAAATGGAAGGTAGTCACATGATCGCCTCGATCTTCATTAGGATTAGCCTTGAACTTTGGAATGTCCAAAGGCAACTTGGTCAGCATAGGGGGCCAATGCGGATTGTGACAAATGGGGTCATTTAATAACCTTGTAAAGTCTCGAAAGTGCATATTTTCCAGAAACGATAATTTGGGTTGTTGATTATAACCAGGGAAAAAGGATCCTTGAGTTTGGCTGGCACTAGGTTTCCAGGAAAAGTTAGGTTGTTGGCCAGGGTTTTGGTAATAACCATGGTCATGAACAACATACAGATTTTTCACTTGTTGAGAGTCATTGGATAACTCATGTAATAGGATGTAAAGGGATGGACTTGCATCACATTCCAAGAGTTTTGGGAAGGGTTATCCCCTACCGATCCGATGGGCATAGGTGTTGAGCCTTTCCCAGGGTTCCATTGGCTATGGAAGGGGTTTCCCCTGGTTGGCATCCTTGACAAGGGAACTAATCCCTACCATGGATTCCAAGGTCCTTGTGAGGAAGGAATTCCTAAGTTTTCCCCCTGTGCAGGAATAGTACCATGCATAGGATTTTGTTGTCCATAACTGAGGTTTCCCCTGACCAAGACAGTAGCTGACGAGAATGCATTGCTACCAAATGCACTGAACAAAGAGAATGGTGTTGAACCTATTGACATGCTGTAAGAAGGAAGTCCTTGACTACCTTCTCCAAATGAACTATAGTTTGCATTCAGTCTGATGGAGTGCTGGTGAGCACCATCGAGCGAAGGGGACGAAGGAGTTATATGACCCCCTCCATAATGGAAAACGTTATAGGGAGATGAAGTGCCCCCCATGGTGATCTGTAGGATCTTTTAATGACTATGGTTGAGTTTTAATTTTGCATGTGTTAATTAACCATTTGAGAAACTTAGTGAAAGAATGAGGAAAGAAGAGGAATTATAACATCCATATACACATATGCAGATTTGAAATGAAATAATAGACAACAAGCCATAACACTCAGATTGATAACGGAGTTTGGCACAACTTTGCCTACGTCTCCGGGCCTTTGTCTATGTGGGGGAGGCTTCTTTATTTCTGTTCAAAATATCAAAAGTACATTTTTGCAGTGCCAATTGACTACAAGACTGATATGTTCATGTTCTCCCAGATCTCTAGAACCCTGCAAAAAAAATGGCACGCAAAACGGACGTCCGGAGCTCCCATAAATGGCCCGACAACGTCTGCTCCTCAATAACTTCCCTGCATAAAAATGGCTTTGACTTGGCTTCTCCTCAGCATAACTCTGCTTTTTCTGTCCTTGACTGTCCTCCATGGCCTCAAACAGGCCTGGTTTATATAGATTTGAAGTTGGTTATTCATCTCTAACTTCCTCCCAAAATTTGGGCTCCAAAAATGCCCAATATCTCCCAAAAATGGAGAAAATCCAATAAGAACAGGCATATAACAATAAAATTCCAAAAAATTTAGGAAATAACCCACTTTGCAATAATATAGGGTGCAGCCCCCTTTTGGCTGGCCCTCTGGTCATATTAAGGTGCTCCATGTGGCCACGCGCCCATGCGTTGGCCCTTAAAATAAGGTCACATGGAAACATATCAGAAGATCACACCCTTGAAATGTGCCTAACCTATGGTTCCAACCTGTGAAATGTTTGATGGAAGGTGCTAACAAGGCATGCACTGGTGGTTATGGATAAGGCCCCCACGCCCTTTTTTCTGCTGGTCATAAGTAACAACAAAACCGTGGCATAATATATGCATAAAGTGATTTTAATATGGCATATCCAAACCATAATACCACAACGTGGCATATCATATCCCTTTTTAAATGGGTACTTTGACCATTTTATAAAATATTCGTGGCTTATCCACTTTAATTACCACAATATATATAGTTTTTTAAAAATAACCATATTTTATAATATATAATTCATCCTTGAAATTTATTAACTTGCCATATTTTACCAATCTCAACATGCCACATGTTGTTATGGGATTGGTCCATGTAGAAACCAATCAGATGTCAAGTGTCCCAACATAACTTTTCCACTTGTCACCTATGTAACCTGCCATGTGTCAGCTCTATAATGCGCCACGTGTTCTTTGACTAGTTGACTTTTTTCTTGCTTATGCAAAACTTCCAAATGCGATAACTTTCGCATACGGTGTCTGTTTGAGAAAGTAAATATACCGTCCGAATCAGGAAGACGAGACGGACGCAATGGCGCTGGTTTTGTCACATTCTGAGAACTTTCATTTTTGAGCATTTTTAAACCCTGTCAGGCCTCTGGATCCGATTCCGGATCACACCTCCCCACAAAAAGACCTTTTGGTCCCCAAAAGGTTATTGACCAGTCAACAAGCTCGGGATAGGCCACCCATCTTGTCTTCTATCTCTGATCTCTGCCCTGTGCACCTGTCTCATCAAGATTAATTGTAACACAATCATGACAACTGACAGTGTATTGTTAGCCATTTGAACCCTGTTACATCTTACTGAAGCCACTATCATCCATGTAGAAAACATTTCTAATGACAGTATCAAAAAGACGACTGCAAATGAGTTGATATACTTGAAATATCTGCACAACATGAGCTTATCTTGAAGCAAATTATGATTGATTTTCCATTCAACAACCATGTCTTGTTCTTGCTTAAGATCAATTACTTCATTTGAAACAATTATTGGTTTGTTGCTTTCTTTCACTGCCTTCTTTAATTGTTCCATTGTTTGAAGTGTTTTATTTGCTTTAACATGATGAGCATGTACCACATAATCTTGACCTGCTTTAGTGAATTGATATTGTTTCTTTGTCCTGTAGAAGATTGCCTTATGATCATATAAATATGGACTACCTAAGACCATTCCACATTCTCTTAACGTCACAACATCACAAGTTACTTCGTCCACATACTTATATGAAATTGCAAATTTGATTGTGCATTGCTTTGTTATGTGCATCTGATGATGATTGCTTATCCATTTAAGTGTGTAAGGCTTATGATGTAGTTGTGTTTTTAACCCCAATTGCTTAACCAATTCTTTTGAGATTAGATTAGATTGAGATCCATTGTCGATTAATGTGTTTATCTTAGTGTGTCGCATGATTACCCTTATATGAAACAACTTGCTTCTACAATCAATGTCTTCACAAAATTTACCTATCATACCAACCAATGAAATCTTTGACTCATCACCTGAATCTGATCCCAAGTCTGTGGTTTTTGATGTCGTTGCCACTGTTTGTGTTCCCTTCTTTTCTTTGAACCACTTTGGCCTCTTCTCAGGATGTAACTGCCAACATCTGTCCTCATCATGTCCCTCTTTCTTGCAATGCTTTCAAGTAGGCTTTCCTTCCTTCCTTGTCACTGCATTTGCATTCTTTCCATACCTTTTCCTCTTGTCCTCTTTCCTTGAAGACGATGATTCCCCTGACACACCTGCTTTCCCTGATTCAATATACGTAGCTTGAATAGAAACCTCATCAAGGTTAGTGGGTCCAAACATGAAAACAATGTTTCTAATATGTGCAGGTAAGCCTCCTATATACTTCATAAGATTTTCTTGTGTTTGCAAAGAAATGTCTAACATTAATGCCATTTTTCGAAATCCATCGGTGTATTCTTGCACTGTTTGTCCTTTTCTTAGTTTTAAAGATTGCCATTCAATTATTGCTTTTTCTTTATAACCCAAAGGATAGAATTGTTTCCTAAGTGCAGAAA
>SNQJ01S0103558.1:0-24113 GCA_010110895.2 Picea sitchensis
TAGATTGTCTAGCCTATACCCATATTAGATCTCATTTTCAAAATATTGATCACACTACCAACCTTCCTAACCTCTTCACTCAACAAAAGTATGGTGATCTTGGAAAGCTTCTCTTAATGCTTTTGAGAAAAAAAACAAAATTATAAAGAGTCACAAGTAATCAATTACCCTCTTAAGGTCCGATAGACCAATTAGGTCTTAGTGAACGTTAATCATCATCATCATAAAATATTATGTTTTTTTTTTTTAATTAAAATTTATTTTAAATGTAAAAATTTAAAAATAATAATGACATTTTCGTAATTTGGCATCGAATGTTATAACAAAAGTTTACACTAAGATAATGGTATGGAAATTTGTATCAAACATTTACAAGGGAATGATAGTTAATCTTTCCCACATATACTTTTATTAGTGATATATTTGCTTTTAATATGATAATGTTTATGAGTTGTATAGAACATATAATATATATGGGTAATTTTTTCATTACATATTTTTAAAGGTTATGATTAAAAAAGATATGAATATATTTTTATTATTTTTATATTTGTTTTTAATATGATAATGTTTATGAGTTGTATTGGATAATTTTTTCATTACATATTTTTAAAGGTTATGATTATAAAAGATATAAAACATTCATGTCATAAAACTTACAAACTAATTAAGGGAATTTTATTTTTCTTATTTTTAAAATCAAATGTATCAGATCGTCATTAATGCTTATGGACTATCAAAGGCCATGTGGATCCACCTCACACGTCTCCAAGTTCCTTCATCCACAGTGGAATTCCATACATTATCCGATCCCACGACTGGACTCAATATTCGTCTAACATGCAGACGTCTAATACGCACGCCAACAGGGAATTCAACACTTCAGCGCTTCGGCGTTGAATGCCTCTTTACTGTCTACACACGAGACCTCCCGGAGTCTCGAAGTTCCGTGATCTTGCCACGTAGCTCCAACCTTCGAGCCTTTTGGTCTCTCTATAATGCTACACCCCAAATCCTCTGGAGTCCCAAAGTCACGGACTCCCAGAGTTCTGGTCACTTCACCAACCACTCTGGCTAGGAGGGAACGTACCAGGTGCTTACACGTAGAAGGGGCCAGGGGTGACACATGTAACATATCAATGGGTCTATAGGGTATGTGATATACATGAATCTAGGTGACACATGGCATGCCAAACTTGGGTCCACATCCCCCTGGGTGATGTCACTGCATCACGTCAGTCCAGACTGATCGTCTTTCATGCCCTTCGATCTCGTGGCCAAGGCATGTCCATGAAACCCTTGGATCAATGGCCTCCACTACTTCGTAACTTCGACGTTCAGGGATTCATGGTGTACACTTCTCCTTTATCCCGGAGTTGGTTGACGTCAGGCTGACCACATCCTAGATCTAATGGTCCGAGGGTGTTAAGGTAACCTCAGATATCTACATTTCGTAAATTTCGCTCAAGGGTCCCTTGGGTCTCGTTGTTGGGCCACTGCTAGAGGGACACCTGTCATCCAAAAACACTCTGGTAAGAATGTGTGGCACCTACCTTAGGTCACCGATGTCCACTTACCATACCACGAGGTCGCCACACCTGGAAACGGCGTCACTCGACACGTGGGCCCCCACATGCTCTCGATGTGATACACACGTCCTCATGATCGAACGGTCGAGAGGGATCCCTAAGGATCCTCAGATACACGGTCCACATTACTTTGCGACTCCGGCCTTTGGGGGTTTTGGCTCTACTGCCACTCCATTCTCCCGAAGCAGGACTTCACCGAAGTACCATGTATGAGTCCCTCCTCCTGAATGATCGGATGGTAGGTGAGGTTCCAAATGATCTCCCCAAATATACGACTCTCATTTACTTTGTAACTTCAGTGTTCAAGGAGTTTGATGCTATGGCATCTCCATTCTCCTGAAGGGGAACTTCATCGAAGTCATCTCGGTGTAGATCCAACGGCTGAGGGAACCCATGAACATTCTCGATTGATGGATTGTGCTACTTCACGATGGGGAGTTGGATCTCGGTTTATTCGGTAAGACGGGTTGATCTAACCACTAGGGTAACTGCCCAACATCAGTCGACCTTACAAGTAACTGTGACTCTCAATCACCTTCGACCGATTTGTGACTATTAGGGCCGACAATACTCCGAAGTCCTAGACTTCCGGAGCTCCGAAGACAGAAGGACTTAGCTCCCTTACGATTATCATGGGGTTCCTAGTCCTTGGTCACATGGGTCCTTCTAACTCTCGTGAGTTAAACACAACTTCCTCATCATGGATTTTCTAAGGACTTCGACATAATATCCTAGTCACACAACAAGGAGTCTAAAGAAGGTATCCTCTTAAGATGGATTGGGCCAGATTGACGCAATACTTTCTATCTCGGTCGTCCTACAAGTTTACGTCCCACGACACCTGGAGGCTAAGCTGGGGCATATAGCCGATCAATCAGAAGCATAAGTTCACAGGAAGATAAATGCATACACATAACTTGATTGTTCAATACAAAAACCATTATTAGATATATAAATACATGCATTCATCCATTATTCCATTTCAATGCATAGAGTATGAAAACACTTATCATAACCAGACGACGTGATGTGACTGCTGAAAGGGGTGCCTGTTTTCACCCAACGATAGGCTTAGTCACTCCTAACGGGTTTACCACTGGCCACCCTCGAGCTAGACCATGATGCTCTGAGATAGAATCCTTTCTTCCGGATTTGCGACAGTTAGGGATGAAGGTTACTCTCCTCCTCTCACCTGATCTTGGCAACGGGTTTTCTCTATACCAAGCAAGGAGGTTTTCCTGAGTACTTCCTCATTCACTCAAAAAACCTCGTTTATCAGCTTGTATCATAACCCTGCTAGCCACTTCATGTGACCAGAACCCATTCGATTCCAAGTTATTCCTCGAACTTGAGAGCTTAGTCTCTCTTCTTTGCTTCTCTTCATAGGTATTCCTCTGCCCACCACACCTTCCTTTCTTGCCTCCCTCAAAAAGATTGTGTGTGGCCCAAATTCTCGTTCCGTGGTCAGGTCTGAAAGCCTTACAGATGGGCACTCTACCCCATCCCCTCATTAACTCTTGAGGAGGTCTTCCCACCTACCAACACGATTGTAATTCATTCCTGGGTCAAAGGAATGTTCTGGTCCTGAGAAATTAAATCCAACAAGGTACTGGTTTGGTGGGGGTTATCTCAACCATTCCTGGTTCCCCTCACCATCTATTTCATAGCATCCATGGTCTATCTTGATAAATCCCCCTTTCAGTAGTTATGCAACACTTATCCATTTTCTCTTAATAACATAAATTACATTCATTGACCTTTTATACAAAGGTTCATCAAATCAAACATTCACACATATCGAGTTTTCCATAGTCTCTTGGACAATATAGTTATATTTACAAACTAGGGGAAACATGGGTGTTACAATTTCCTTTAACAAATCTAGCCCAACAACTGCTCTATCGGCTTAATTATCCCAACTCACTGGTGTGTTACACTTTCTTCCATACAATGCCTCAAACAGACTCATTTTCAATGAAGTATGATGCCCATTATTATAATCAAATTCAACTAAATGAATATAATATTACCACTTTGATGGTTGTCCCATCACATACATTCTAAGCATGTCCTCAATTATCCTATTAGTCCTCTCTATTTTCCCATCTGACGCTAGATGATACATTGTACTAAGATTTAAGTTTGTTCCAACGTCCTTGAACAAGCCCTTCCAAAAATTGGATGTGAACTTTGGATATCTATTTGAAACTATTGCTTTAGGCACTCCATGTAGCCTAGCAACTTCTTTCATATAAATTTCTACAATATTTGTTTCCTTGTGCGTTGTCTTCACTGGAATAAAATGAGTTGTCTTTGTTAATTTATCCACCACCACCATGATGGAATCATGTTGCTTCACTATTCTGGGAAGCTTTGTAATAAAATCCATTGTGACAACTTCCCACTTCCATTTCAGAATGGACAATGGTTGTAGCAAACATGTTGGATGTTTATGCTTCGTCTTCACTTATTGGCATTCTAGATAGCCACTTCTTTCTTCATTCCCTGCCAAAAGTATTATCTTCTTGCAACTGCAATTGTCTTCTGATATCCCAAGTGTCCAACATATGACACATTGTGCATTTTATTTAACACTGCATTTTTAATCTCATTGGAATTCAATACATATACTTTTCCTTTGTACATGAGAATTCCATCTTTTAGCTCATAAGAATTAAATTTCTGTTGAAAATTACCTTGTTGTAATTTTTTTTCATGTTCAGATATTGTTGATCTTAATTTTTTGTTGCAATAATTTGATCTTTCAGATCATTCCTGTGCATGCTGATGGTTACAACGTGAACTTCATGATATTGCATCATGATTGCATCAACCACTTGATTCTCCTTTCCCTTTATATGCTTAATTTCAAAGTCATATTCACTAAATAATTCAAGCCATCTAGTTTGTCTAACATTTAATGTTGGTTGTGCAAACAAATGTTTCAAACCAAAGTTTTCTTTCATTGTCTCAAATTTATTACCAATAAGGTAATGCCTCCACATTTTTAATGCATGTACAATTGTTGCCTCCACATTTTTAATGCATGTATAATTTCTCTCATGCTCCTTTAATTTTCTGGACTCATAGCATACTACATGATCTTTTTGACTGAGAACTCCATCGAACCGTTCCTTTAATGCATTAGTGCACACAAAAAAATCTTCATATGGATCTGCAATCTTCAATATTGATGCATTTGTCATTATTTCCTTCAATTGCTGAAAGATTTCTTCACACTTGGAAGTCCATTCGAACTTCACTCCCTTATTTTGCAAAGAAGTGATTGGACTTGCAATCTTTGAAAATCCTCTTATGAATATTTAGTAATAATTTGAAAGTTCCATGAATGATCCAACCTCTGTCACATTTCTTGGTGCTAGTCATCCTCTAATGGCCTTTATCTTCTCAGGATCAACTTCTATCGGGTGTGAGTGGTCACATCCCAAAGTTATTGGGTACACGATGGTTGAGTACAATCTGTCTGGGGGAGAGTGTGAGTCAAAAAGACAATCCAAGAGAGGAAATTTGTATGGGTGGGGGAGATAAGTTTTACACATTGAGTTTTTGTGCATGGGAAGCAAGTAGAGAGGAAGAAATAGAGTTTGGATCTATTTCATCCATGGAGGAATAATTTTAGAGCATGTTGGAGCGTAATTGAAGTGAATTAGAGCTGGAAAACTGAAGAGCCAGGTTGTCAGGCTTGAAGAGTGAAATCTTGTATGAGTTTCACTGAAACAACACGTATTGTTCTTAGTTTGTTGATTGTTTTCCTAGTAGCAACTTCCCTTGAGTTGCCAACTAAGAGATTCCTGGTTACCTATTCCAGAGAGACCCTGATAAATGGATGGGACACTCGAGGGAATGATATTAGTGAAGGGGTACATTCATTGGGTTGGGTAGGTCAAGAGGAAGAGAGTTGGTGCAAAATCATGATAGATGTAGGAGAATATTAGTTGGGCTGTGAGTTTTATGAGCTGTGAGTGGACTGTGAGTGACCACCCTCTCTTTTGAATTTCTCTAATATCAAATGTAGATTTTAACCTTGTACGAAATTTTACTGTAAACATATTTTCAATAAAAGAACATAAAAGATACAATGGAAAATACACACATTACACAAAGATTTTTCCCCTAGAAACCCAAATTGGGAAAACCAACATATTCTATATTCATTCATTGTGATACATTGTTTACAATAAAATATACATATAGTATCCAGTGACATCCAAAACCCTAACCTAATGAACTGGATTAGTCAACAACCCTAATTCAGGTCATTAGGTTAGGGTTTTGGATGCTGTTGGCTCCTATATGTATAATGTATTGTAAACAATGTATCACAATGAATGAATATAGAATATGCTAGTTTTCTCGGTTTGGGTTTCCAAGGGAAAAATCTTTGTGTAATGTGTGTATTTTCCATTCTATCTTTTCTTTTCTTTTATTGAAAATCTGTTTGCAGTAAAATATTGTACAAGGTTAAAATCTACATTTGGTATCAAAGATTTTTTGGCTTCAAGGGATGCCTTTGTGGTAAAGGGTTTGGCTCCAGATTGTGATAAGCCTTGTTACAGTGGGAGATCTGTGGTATGGATTTTTTAGGTGAAAAAAAATGGTGAGCAGTTCGAAAATGGAGATCGAGAATTTTAATGGGCAAAGTTTTGAGCTATGGAAGCTCAAGATGGAAGATATGTTGGTGGACAAAGATTAGTGGATCAGGGTGGATCCATGTACTGCACCTACAGGAACTTCGACAGATGACTAGAAAAAGTTGAATAAGAAGGCAAAGAGCACAATCCAACCATGTCTCTCAAATTCAGTATTATTGAATGTGTCAGAGGAAGTTACAACCAAATATTTATGGGATAAGTTGGGGAAGTTGTATTAGTCTAAGTCCCTAGTAAATAAATTATTCCTTAGAAAGAAGTTGTATAACCTGAGGATGAGAGATGGAGACTCAGTGGTAGATAATTTGAACGCTTTCAATATTGTGGTAAGTCGGATAATATCTGTTGAGATTAAAATTTCAGATGAAGATAAGTGTATCAGTTTACTGTGCTCTTTACCAGACTCATGGGATAGTCTAGTTTTGTGTAATGTTCCTAACTTGGCTAGTCTGGGAAACACTGATAATATGATGTATCTAATGTAGATGATTCATTGTTACATCATATAAATGACTATATAGATGATAATTGAGGCAAAAGAATGCAAATATTATATTATGATATCTCTGTGAGTACAATGCCGAATGTGGATGAATAAAAATGAATCACTTGGCTAGATCAAATGACAAAAGGATCTTAGTCGGAATACAATAAGAAAACTAAATGATAATACCCGATAATAGATGAGCACTGCAGGATCAATGGATGAGCTGGAACTATGGAAGTTTGCACGGTAACTGTTGAAAGTATGGAAAGTTAGCCCTAGTGGCTAAACCTCTCAGGATGGCCTGGAAACTATCCCAAATGGTGCACCATGCTCTAGCTCTTAGTCCTGGTGAATGAGCAACCCCTTTCCTAGTGTGTTTGGACCCCGGATGGATCCCCTTAGGGGAATTCTCCCTTCTCTCACTGTAAAAATATGCCCTAGTGGTTCCACCATCAGAATCAGATGAGATGTGTCTCAAAATGATCACCTCGGTCTACTGTGAAATAGGTTGGAAGGGTTTTCTTGGATATGATTTGATGATCGCTCGGAAAACCCGGATGTGTCTGCCCAAAGTGTTGCACTCCCGATGTCTGGAAAATGCACCCTAGATGTTTCCTCTATTGGAATCTGATGAGGAACTAGGAAAATGATGTTCCTTTCCTTTCTCTCAACTGGGTTGGAGGGGAATCTCTGAACTCTCCTTGGATGGGACAAGTCGATCCACTGAACCTCCTCAGAAGTTGCACCCTCACCCTGAATAAGTGTGTCCTTGCTCCTGGAACCTGCATAACTGTTGCTAAAGAATGATGGAAGAGATGTGTGATATTCTCGATGACTAGGGTGTGTCTCTCAACACTGAAGTCAACCAACTGGTCTCTTCCTCTTGGAATCCACTGAACTATCTCTCCCGAGTTGTGCCTCTCTCCTCAATGACAAGTCAAAATCTACATAGTGATGAATTAGGTCGCTAAACCTTCTCTTATAGCTGCCCAAAATCCTAATTCATTGTTGAAACCCTAATTCATTGTTGACTTCTAATTTTAGCTCATCTATTCTATTTTTAGCTTAAATGGGCTTAAAAGCACTTTTAAACACTTTTAGTTCAATGTCACTTTCTGAATATAACACCTTTGACTGGAGTGAACTCTAGTAACCCTGTTTACCCCTTTCTGGCCCTGGCTATAGTTTAATGGGGCAGTTTAGACCATTAAGCCTCCTCTCTGGAGCTCCTATTTGGAAAAGGACATTACAGTCCTCCCTTCCTGAAATTGCTTGTCCTCAAACAATACCAATCCAGGGTGTTGCAACACCTGCTCGCTCTCCCAAGTAACATATTCTACTGGAGTCCCTCTGCATCTGATCAACACTCTCTAATGAATATGATCCTCAGTTTCCTCTCTCGAAACTCCAGTACCTCCTTCGACACCAACTCCAACTGTCCCTCCTCATCCAATGGGGGAAGCTCCTCTGATGTGTTAATGAATTGTCCCACTACGTTTTTGAGGTAATATACGTGGAACACATTATGAATCTTTCTCCCCTCTGGAATCTCTATCTCATAAGAAACCTCGCCTATTCGACGCATGATTCTATAAGGGCCATAAAATCTGGGCTTGAGCTTCTCGGCCCCACTTTTTTCAAAGATGATTGTTTGTAAGGTTGGAGTCTCAAGAAAACCGGATCCCCAACCTCAAATATGCGCTCTATCTTGTGCCTATCCGCACTCATCTTTTGTCAGTTCTGTGCCATTTGCAGGTTCTCTTTCAACAACTTGAGAATCTCCTGACTCTCTATGATACAATCCTTGTCCTTGGGAGCTCTACTCTCCCCTAAAACCAAGTCTACCAAAGTGGGAGCATCATATTCGTACAATGCTCGGAAGGGTGTCATACCAATGGACATGTGGAAAGTGGTGTTGTAGCAATGCACTCCTAAATGTAGCCACTTCTATTGTCTACCTACATAGTTCCTCAAATATCCTTCAACCCACTTGTTGACGATCTTGGTCTTCCCATCTATCTGAGGGTGATAGTTGGTGTTGGGTGTCATCTCTGTCCCCACCAATATAAACAACTCTCTCTAGAATGTTCCAATGAACCAATTGTCCCTATCATTGATGATGTTCCTAGGCAACCCATGAAGTTTGAAGACCTCCCTGAAGAACATATCAACTACTTGAATGCGTTGTACTATGTCGGTATGGAATAGAAGTGAGCAAACTTGTTCAACATGTCTACCACTACATAGATACAATCCTTACACTAGACCTTGGGTAGGCCTGTGATGAAGTCCATCGATATACTTTCCCATTTATGCTATGGAATGGGGAGTGGCTGAAGTAGCCCTACTGGAAGAGTATGCTCTAACTTGTTCTGATGGCAAGTCACACACTCATTGATGTGTCTCATAACATCTTGTTTGAGGTCCTTCCATGAGAACCTCTCCCTGATTTGTCTGTAGGTTTTGAAAAACCCCTGATGGTCTGTTAGTGGTGAATCATGAACTGTTGTGAGGATTTGCTTCTTGAGCCCCGAATCTAGCACCAAGTAGACTCTGTCCTTGTAGAATATGACATCATAAATGACCCTATACCTGTCATCCTGTATATTCCCATCCATAACCTCACAAGTGAACCTTTTCTTGGAATATTCCACTAACAAGTGGGATTTCCAATATGTTGAAATCTCCATCAAAGAACATGTCGCAGGTATCCTCGATAGTGCATAAGTCACAATGTTCTTCTTCCCCTTGACATACTCTATGTTGAATTCGAATGCATGTAACTTCATCACCCATTTCTACTGGCGCTCACTGAGGTTCTTCTGCTCAAGGAAATACTTCAAGCTGTTGTGATCTGTCTTGACCATGAATTTGCTGCCCACCAAATATTGTCTGAATTTGATCAAGGCATGCATGATTGCCAACATTTCCTTGTCATAAATGGAGTACAACCTCTCGGAATGAATGAGCTTCCTACTGTCAAATACAATGGGGTTTCTTCCTGCATCAAAACTGCCTTGATACCCTCGTCGGATGTGTCACACTCTAGTACAAATGGTAAGGTGAAGTTTGATAATGCTAACATGGGACAAGTTCCCATGACTTCCTTCATGTGATCAAATAATTTTTGTGACTCCTCGATCCAGATAAAATCCCCATGCTTGGTAATATCCATCAGTGGTGCTCCAAGATGAGAAAACCCCTAGACAAGTCATCTGTAATAGGTGCAAAGCCTAAAGAAACTCCTAAACTCTGTCACGTTCCTGGGAGTTGGCCAATCCAGAATGGCCCTAATCTTCTCTTGGTGTACCTGTACCCCATGTGCACTGATGATGTGGCCCAAGTAAAGTAGTTCTATCATACCGAACTCACACTTGGACTCTTTGGTATATAATGACTACACCTCCATGATGCTCAATACCTCATCCAAGTGCTTCATATGCTCCTGTCATGTTTTTCTATAGACCAAGATGTCGTCGAAGAAAACCAAGACTGATTTCCTCAACTGATCCCTGAATATGTGGTTCATGCAAGACTGAAATGTAGCTGGTGCATTGGTTAGCCCAAATGGCATAACCAGGAACTCGAAATTTCCAAAGTAACATTGAAATGTCGTCTTCTCTATGTCCCACTCTCGGATGCTGATCTGATGATACACAGAGCGTAGATCAATATTTGAGAAGAAAACAACCCCATGCAGTTCATCCATCAACTTGTCAATGCGCGAGATATGATGCCGATTCTTGATGGTTTTCTTGTTCAAGGCCCGGTAATCAATGGATATCATCATGGTGCCATCCTTCTTCAGAACTAAGACAACTGAAGAGGCGAATGGGTTGTTGCTTGGTATGATGTGTCCCATCACTAGTAATTCCTTAATTGATTTTTCTATCTCATTCTTGAACCTCCTAGGATGAATATAGGGGGGTGTGATCATAGGTTTGGCCCCCTCCTCCAACTCAATGGTGTGCTCAAACCCCCTATCAAGTGGTCTCCCTGGTGGAATCGACCCAAAAACCTGATGATGTCGTCCCAATAGATTCTTGATCTCTGTATGATACTGTTGTTGAGCCTATGAATCCTTCTACATAGTGATCAAGCACTCTCCGACATATTCTACCTCCCTATGTCTAAATATCTGCTCCATTCCTTTGGTGGAAACTGTCCTGGGTGCTCCTGTTGACATGCCTCTTAGAACATTAGAACAACCTTCTTCTCGTCACAGTCTCTGAATCCCATCTCCAAGGTTTGGTAATTGGTGGTGATTTTTCCCAAGGTGATCATCCATTGGACTCCCAATACCACATCAGTGTCAGATAGGGCAACCACATAAAATGTGTCTCTCACTATGTAGTTGCCTAACTTTATCTCCAATTCTGAAACTCTGTCTAGACACTCCACTGTATGGCCATCTACTACTGCAACAGTAAACCCCTCAAACTCCTCTGTTTGAAGTTACCGTCTCGATACCAATGAAGCGTCAATGAGGTTGTGGGTGGCCCCACCATTTATCAGGGCGATTTCCCGTTGCCCCTAAATAGTCCCTCTGATCCAGAGGGTATCATACCTGGGAGCACCAGAAAGGGTCACTATGACTCCTCCCTTTGTTGGTTTTCATCTGTTAGCCTGCTCAAGAGGCTCTGGAACTACCGATGGGTGGGCCCCTGCTGGTGTTAGTGGTCTACGGGGAAGATGCTCCTCTGCATGTTCTGACTCCTCCTCTAAGCTAGTGGATTCACTATCCCACTCCTCCTCCTCACTGTCCACATTGTCTGTTGGCACCTTAATATAATGAATCTCTCCCTTGCCCATGCACCTGTGGCCTGGGACCCAAGGATCTTTGCAGTTGAATAAAAGCTTCTTCCTCATAAGCTCTCACCTCGTCTCATCATCCAAATTCTTCTTACCCTTCCATTCTCTCTAGAATAGCTTCCTGTCTTGATCCTTCTATGGTACAAAGGGTTTGGAAAAGGGTTTAGTTGTTGGCACTAAGAATTCCTTCACCCATCCTCCCAAAGGCTCTGTGAGTCCCTCTGTGAATAACATGATCAACCTAGGATCTAATATATCTGTCACTGCCACTGCTACCCATTGAAACCCCATGATGAATTCCTTTGTTGTGCCATTTTGTCTCAACTGGGTTAGATCCTTGAAGTGGATCTCGGGATCCCTCTTGTCAAACTGATCCATGACTCTCTTTGTGAACTCCCTATAGGAGGTGATGTGACTATGACCCACCATCACCAATCCATGATGCCACCACTCGTGTGCCTCACCCTCCAAGTGTAGGGTAATGAAATTGATGGACTCTATCTCGGTCATTTGGTTGATCTTGTAGTATGTGTCTAGCTTTTGTACCCAAGTTCTGGCAGTGCATTTGGACGATCCGTCAAAAGAAGGTATGGTGAGTTTACCAACTTTTCAGATGAAATCAATATTATTCCCCTACTGTTGCTGCTGTCCTCCTCTCTATGTCTCTTTGGGTAGGTTCCTGAGTCTGAGCCCACAATACTCAACTAGGGTCATGTCTTGACAGAAGTCATGGCCCAACACTGCATACTCCCTCCTATACTCTGTAATGTCCTCCATCTGAGTGGGTGGCCTTTGTGCTATCGATTGTTGTGCTGCTACTGGAGGTTCCCTATGGAAACTGGGGAACAATGGTCTGGGAATCCTACTCGAAGAGGTGTATGTGAGAGTAGGAGAATGGGGTCTACTACCTGCCCCTCAGTTCCCATGTGCTGCATGTGGGGTTGGTGTTCCTGGGGTGCCCACTATGGCCATTCTATAGACCATATGCACCAAGGACTGAGTCATGGCCTATTGAATGACTACCATATTGTCGATTACTTGCATGAAGGCTGCTTGTGGGTCCATGGGGGCCTTACCACTACCCTCTAGTCTCTCATATCTTTCTCCTAACATCCTCTCTGCCTCACGCTCAACCTCTTGCTCAGCCCTTCTCTGCTTCCCTGTGTGCCTCTTCATCTTCCTTTGAGATGGGAGGAAAAGGGGGAAAATCAGATGTAGGTCTTCCCTCCTTGCATTTTTTGTAAGTGACATATTCGTCACCTACATGATCATGACCCCCTAGGTCCTCTGTTGCACTCATCGTCTTTAGTCATAGTCTGGAAGGACTAAAGCTCTAATAACACTGTAATGTTCCTAACTTTTCTAGTGTGGAAAACAATGATAATATGATGTATCTACTGTAGATGATTCATTGTTACAACATATAAATGACTATATAGATGATAATTGAGACAAAATAATGCAAATCTTATATTATGATATCTCTGTGAGTACAATGACGAATGAAGCTAAATAAAAATGAATCACTCAACTAGATAAAATGACAAAAGGATCTTAGCTGGAATACAATAAGATAGATAAATGATAACACTCGATAATAGATGAGAGCTGCGGGATCAATGGATGAGCTGGAACTATGGCAGCTTGCACGGTAACTGCTGAAAGTCTGGAAAGTTCTCCCTCGTGACTAAACCTCTTGGGATGGCCTGGGAATTGTCCCAAATGGTGCACCCTGCTATAGCTCTCAGACCTGGTGACTGACCAACCCCTCTGTTTGTGTGTTTGTACCTCGGATGGATCCCCCTGGGGAATGCACCCCTCTCTCACTGGAAAACTATGCCCTAGTGATTCCATCGTCAGAATCAACTGAGATGTGTCTCAAAATGATCGCCTAAATCTACTGTGGAATGGGTTGAAAGGGTTTCCCTGATTTGATCTGATGATCGCTCGGGAACCCCATATGTGTCTGCCCAAAGTGTCAAATTCCCAATTTCTGGAAAATACGCCCCAGATGATTCCTCCGTTGGAATCTAACGAGGAACCAGGAAAAATATGTGCCTTTCCTCCTTCTCAACTGGGTTGGAGGGGAATATCTGAACTCTCCCTGGATGGTACAAGTCGATCCGCTGAACCTCCTTAGAAGTTGCGCCCTCACCCTATATAAGTGTGCCCTTGTTGCTGGAACCTGCGTAATTGTTGCCAAAGAATGATGGAATACCTATGTGATCTTCCTAGTGTCTAGGGTATGTCTCTCAACACCAAAATCAACCAACTGGTGTCTTCCTCCTCAAATCCACTAAACTATATCTCCTGAGATGCACCTCTCTCCTTAATGACAAGTAAAAAAATCTACATAATGATGAATTAGGTCGCTAAACCTTCTCTTATAGCTGCTTGAAACCCTAATTAGTTGTTGAAACCTTAATTTGATGTTGATTTCTAATGTTAGCTCGTTTGTTTATATTTTTAGCTCAAATTGGATTAAAAGTGCTTTTAACCACTTTAAGCTCAATGTCACTTTCTGAATATAACACCTTTGACTAGAGTGACCTCTAGTAACCTTTTTTACCCCTTTCTGGCCCTGGCTATAGTCTAACGGGGTGATTTAGACCATTAAACCTCCTCTCTGGAGATCCTATTTGGAAAGGGACATTACATTGTGGCCATAGGTAGTAATACAAATGCCTTGAAGTTTGATGATGTGGTCTCATCCTTAGGTTATACAACTTCTTTCTCGTGAATAGTTTATATACTACGGACTTAGATTGACACAACTTCCCCAACTTATCCCATAAATCTTTGGCTATAGCTTCCTCTGACACATTTAGTAATACTGAATATAAGAGAAAAAGTCATATTGTGCTCTTCACTTTCTGATCCAACTTTTTCCAGTTGTCTGTTGAAGTTCCTATAGTTGCAGTACCTGGATCCACCACGATCCATTGATTTTTGTCCACAAACAGATCTTCCAACTTGAGCTTCCACAACTCAAAACTTTTCCCATTAAACTTCTCGATCTCCATTTTCGAACTGCTTGCCATTTATTTTCACCTAAAAAATCAATACCACAGATATCCCACCGTAACAAGGCTTATCACAATCCTAAGCCAAACCTTTGACCACAAAGGTGTCCCCCCGAAGCCAACAAATCTCTGATACCAAATGTAGATTTTAATGTTGTACAATATTTTACTACAAACAAATTTTCAATAAAAGAACAAAAAATATACAATGGAAAATGCACACATTACACAAAGATTTCTCCTCTAGAAACCCAATTCGGGAAAACCAACATATTCTATATTCATTCATTGTGATACATTGTTTACAATAAAATATACATATAGGAGACAACGACATCCAAAAACCTAGCCCAATGACCTGGATTAGTCAACAACCCTAATTCCTTAACGAGAAATAGAAAACCATCGACAAAAACCATGTGCCGGAAAATCGCCCAACAATGGACATGAAAATCAAGGCGACATGAAAAATGAGGTAAAAATGTGACACGTTTCCTGAGGAAAATAAATTCTCGTGGGTGTTTCCCTTGCACACCCTACGCAACGTAGCAGACACTAAAGATAGTCGTGAAAATAATATAACACATACCCAACAGTGAGGCCTGAAGAGTGAACTCCTGTGTGAGGTGCACTAAAACAACAAGTGTTGTTGTTGGTTTGCTAATAATTTTCATTGGGTTGGGTAGGTCAAGAGGAAGAGAGATGGTGCAAAATCGGGATAGCTGTAGGAGAATATTAGTTGGGTTGTGAGTTTTATGAGCTTTGAGTGGACTGTGAGAGACCACCCTCTCTTGTGGATTGCTCTGATACCAAATCTATATTTTGTGACTAGATCTTGATATTTGGAACAATCGGTCTATGGTTGGGTGGAATGTCCATCCCAAGCAACTGGTTGCACAACTGTTGTGAAAATATAAGTGTTTCATCTTGTTGTTGCGTTAAATTATGTGTTTAATTGTTGTGCACGAACTCTGTATTTGGAAGTGATTTATGCACTGCTATGTGAATGATTAAGTTGCATTCATTTTGTTTATTACCATGTTGTAGATTCTTTTATTTTATGGTTGTAGACAGTAACTAAACTTGTTTTTAATTCGTAGCTAAAAGCTACAGGAAATTGGTTAACTGTAATGAATTCATGTAGTTAGTAGAAATTTCATTTTTTATGAGTATTCTACACCGTAATGTCGCTTGGATGGGCTGGGAGATGTTACATATTTTGTGGATTACTAGCCCCGACTCGAGGTTGACTTGTTGTTGAGATTTGGAACAAAGAGTCTTTGGTTGGGTGGAACATCCTTCACAAGGAGCCGATTGCATGACTGAATTAAAATATAAGTGTTTTATCTTGTTGTTGTGTTATATTATGTGTTTAACTATTGTATTTTACTCTAAGTATGAGAACATATTTATATGCTATTGTAATAGAGTTTATTATCTACATTTCATGTATGTTTTAAATTTTTTTAGATGCATTTAATTAATGGTAACAAACCGTAGCTAAATCTAGTTGTAATTCGTAACTGGAAGCTACAAGAATTTAATTAGATAGCATAAATTTTAATTTATGATCTTTACCACATGTAATGGACCTTAGATGGCCTAGGGGACGTTACACCATACATAATTCCATACATAATTAGTGGATTGGATTTCCTTTAGATAAAAGATAAGTGTTTTTCCTATATGTGTATGAATACAAAATTTGATGTCATTTTCTATTATGGAAATGTATGTGCTTTGAACATTATGTGTGTGAATGTGATTACTTAAGAACACCACCATTAGTAACATTGTTATAATGAGTTTTTTTTATTCCATGCTTGTATTCCATTGCATTTTATTATTTTTCACCATCCATTCATTTAGCTAATTACGGGTCTCAATGGGAGAACATATCTATTGGGATTATGGTGATTTGGTCTCTTGAAAATTACAATTTTAATTATAGGTTTAATGACTACCTATCTTGTCTCTCGGAGCACCAAGCGAGGATGTAAAAACACAAAATATCTACCATATCTGGGTAAGCTATTCTCAAAATGTTTTATGGGTTTGAAGGATATAAATGCAATGGAGGGTATCAAGTCTTCAAACAATTCAAATCTAATCCTATCAGTAAATCCACTAGCAAATCCAAATGTTAAGGAGTCGATCTTGTTTCACGAAGATGAGTAGGAAAGGGTGGTAGAGCTTGAACCTCATTGTTTCAATCTTCTCCTCCCTAGCTTTGATTCACTTAGCATCCATTTTTTAGGAGATATTTCTCAAAGAATAACTGATATGAGTTTGTTCCTAACATTGTATTATAAATCTAATTATAATTCCATGTTCCCCAAGATCTTAAGTGAAGGTTATCTATCTTATATGTGGAAGTTTTAGAATGATGTTTCATCTATAGTATTGGTATCTTTGGGTGAGGGGTTGTCGATAGGGTTTTCATTGGATTTGCATACTCCTCTAGGGTTGATCTCTTCCTCTTTCCATAGGAGTGCTTTGCTCTCTCCAAGTCTACTTAAGCAAAGGAAAAAATGGTAAGTTTTTTTCTACTACTGCATGGAGTCACATCATCTCCATCCAACACCAAGATAAAGAGCTCAAAGAGATGAGGGATATAATATTTATTTGGTTTTTTATTCCACAATATTTTAATCTTTTAGGTGGTTTCATGGGACATTAATGTGTTTCTTGAACAATTATTGGTGGATTATTTTTCTTTGTGTATTTGTCTTTACTAAATTCCTTTTTTATGCCCTTATAAGGAAAATCACTTTCTATGTAGTTGGCCAAGTTGTTTTGATAGACCTTCAGTATCTTTATGCTAATATTGTTGAATAATGTTTATTCTCAATGTTGTATTTGTTGATAATCACTTTTGTCTTTTGAATACTTTTTTTTTTGGTGGGGAAGAATGGACTTTTAACATCTTGTTAAAATATGTTGTTTTTAATGAATATATTTTGGATATAGATAAATAGAGAGATAGATAGATGCGAAAGTAATTCAAGGGTGAGTTCAATTGATTGAACCATATGCCAAAAGTATGTTTTCGACAATAAGTATATAGTTCACATGTAATATTGAACTTTTATGTGGAAAATAAAACCAATCCATTGTTATAACCTAGTTTTGACCTTTTATAAAAAATGGTTTGTGAAAGATTCAAGTATATAAAATCCCACCATCTACAAAATTTTAACATGACTTTCACATGTAAAATAGAGACTTTGCACATCTAGGGTTAGTTTATTTTTTTGATGTGTGATTGTTGACCTAGTCTAAACGTTCTACTTTTTGGTTCTTTTCCGGTGATATTTTTAGGCCATATTTTCTTGAAATCTGACGAGAAATTGTTGGATCTGCAGATTTGAGTGGTTAATTATGTTTAGTCCAAGTGTTCTAGGGTTTTTCAGTGGGTCAAACCATTTAAAGAACATAAAATTGTAATAGCAGTTAGACAAAGCCCTATTGTCTTATATATGAGGATGTTTTTAACAAGAGGTGCATGGCAGCGTAGTCCTTGCCAGGTAAGATCGAAATTTGAAAATGAAGGAGCGGGATGCGAGTGCGGTAAGTCCACCATCATTAGACTGATAGAGAGATTCTATGATCCGCTGAAAGGGGTTCTACTCATTGATGGGCAAGACATTGGGAGCTTTAATTTGAGGTCTCTGAGACAACACATAGCCCTTTTAGGGCAGGAACCCACTCTATTTGCAGGCAATATCAAAGACAACATTGCGTCTGGTAAAGAGAACGCTACAAAAACTGAGATAGTAGAGGCTGCAAAGGCACTCACTTTCACTTAAATTTTATACTTGACATAATTAATTAGCTAAATCTTTTCAAAGATTAAATTTTTTTTTAGTTAAAGCTATTCCAAAGATTAAATGGTTTTTTAGTTAAAACTTTTTCAAAGATTAAATAGTTTCTTAAGTAACTTTAATTAACATATTTAGTTCAGATTAATTTTATTTTAGTTTTTTCACATAATATAATTACACTAGTAAAGTTTTTTTTGTTTTTGTTTAATTAAGCTTGTTCTTTTGTAAAGATGAGCAAACCAAATTAATTCTTACTCACAGTTAGTTTGTTCTTTTGGAAATATGAGCAAAACAAATTAATTTTCTCACTCAAGGTTATCATTTTTGGCAAGAACATTAGTCACTTGATGATGCACAAAAAGACTTCGCATGCATATAATCGCGTCAATCCCGATAGATACGCCGCCGAATCTATAATAACAATTGCCAATTTAAATTCTTGAACGATGTGAAGGCCACAATAACACCTCAAACTTTTCAACCAATAACAGTTTAAAAATATAAGTTATTTTATAGATTAAAAAATAAAAAAATGTATTTCTTATGTAGAACATTAGATTTCTTATGAAATTTTTTTAAGACAATAAAAATTTATGTCAAATCAATAGCAAACTCATTGCTATAGTCGGGACTAATAATTACAAATCAATAAGATATTTCTAATCACATTTTGGAAATCAAGATTTTTAACTTTTTGTGATTATTATATATTATATTCAAAATCATTAAAACGCTTTTAATTTTTTTTATGTTAAAGTTAAAAAAATGAAATTATTATTATTATTTAAATAAATATTATCATATATTTTTCCCATAATTTAAATATTATATTTTATAACTTATTTTTATTATATATTTTATAAACATTTTTATATTATATTTTATAAACTATTTTTAATGGGTGATTGTTTTTTATATAATATTTTTACTAATTACAAATTATCTCAAACAAACAAAATCAGCACACACTTTATAAAAAGAGAACAAAATCAGCACACACTTTATAAAAAGAGAAACAAAGCAAGGCTAAAACCTCAACAAAACCTCGAAGCCACTTTCACCGCTTAGTCTTTAATCACCAACATGCATCCGAAAATGAGCCCTCAAAAAACACGAAAATTGCACCGGCAAGAAAAACGGAGCCGTACCAGAACAAGAAGACGCAGGTGAGAGTTTCCGAAGCTTGGCCACCAATCGCCGCCTCGACCCCTAGACGTCGCCACAGAGTGAGCGCATCCAACCGCAGAAGGTTACACGACCGCTGAGCTCGAAACCTCCTCCGCCGCCGTCCTCTATCCCTGAAAAACCCCGCCCGCTCGCTCGCTCTAGAAGCTATCTCCGCGGCCTCTAGACTCTGCCACAGAATGGCAGCAGCCAACCGCAGAAGGTTTACCCTACCGCTGAGCTCGAAACCTCCGCCACCGCCGCCGTTCTCTAGCCTTCGAATACCGTTGCCCGCTCACGCTGGAAGGGTCAAAAGCCTGAGCTTCTCCATGAAAACCAGGGTTACGACTAGTGAAACGCGCCTACCCGCTCACGCTGGAAGGGTCAAAAGCCTGAGCTTCTCCATGAAAACCACTCACGCTGGAAGGGTCAAAAGCATGAGCTTCTCCATGAAAACCAGGGTTACGACTAGTGAAACGCGCCTAGAAAAACCTAGCCGCAAAGCCCGCAGTGAAGCCCTAGCTAGACTCTCAAAATCGAAAAATCGCCTCTCAAGTCATACAAATCATCCAAATCATCTCAACTTGATGTGATGGTGTATTTTTCATTACATTTAAGAAATCTAAATTTATAATTTTTTTGTTTTTAAATTATTATATACTATATTCGAATTTATAGATTGTTAATTTTTGTGAATGTTATATATCATACTCAAAATAGTCGTTTGAAACTCTCTTCGAGATGTTTATCTTTTGATAGAGCTTCGCATTCAATTATAAAATAACACATAATTTCGACATCATACTCACGTGGAAAAACTTCTATATCATGCTAATTTTACAAGTTGTCTTCCACTTCTCATTGTGATCTATGAAAGCTAAAACCTACACGCTATCAGACAGGCACTAGCATCTACAATATTAGAATTACGTTTCACATAGTAATCCTCTTCTTTGCAATGTCCAAGCGAAAGATCACAGGTGGAGACGAACCCTAGCTTCGTATCAATTTCTCACACCTAACGTGGAGGACTGCCCTTGTTTGACAGGAAATCTGAAAGCCACAAACTGGGTGGATTTTTGGATAAAAATTTGATTGAATTTATCAAATAAAATCTGATGAATTTGTTGTTTAAATTGTAATTTAGATTTATTCAGAAATCATGAAATAGGTTAAAATTTGCAATTTTAAAATATTCAAATCTGAAAACTGTAATTTCAATTGTCAAATTTAGACAAAATCCTCCATGAAAACAGCACCAGAAATGGAGACGATCTAGTTGGAGATTAATCCACGCCTCTTGTGATTGCGATAGAGGGAAAAAAAGTACAGCCACATAATTAGATTGCGAAAAGATGCCGGACCTTAAAAGCATCTGTAACTGTGATACCCGGTATATTTCTCGCATCTAATTACCATCAGATTTTGCCCACAGGTCCCGGCATTGGTGGATGTCAAATTCGATACTGTGTGCACTATGTACCACGTGGATGGCAATAAGTAGCTGAACATATATTTATACTTGGCCGATCACAAGCGTTATGCATATCTGGGCAGGCAGAAAAGAGTGCTCTTTCTGTGATGGATAGAATGGATTTCCTAATGCAGAATCTTCGGCCCTTGAGTCCCTTATTGGGTTATGCAGTACTCCAGGTTGTAGAAGTTGTTACCAGTCTTTGGACTTGGATGGCTTTGATTTTGATTACTTTCTTTAGTTTATGCAGATTGAGAGGATTCAAGGGATTCCGATTTGGCTTCCTATGGTGGGGGAAGCATGCCCATGTCAGGGTTATGCTGCAATCCTTCTATTCCTCCTCTGCTTCCAACCACACTGCAGCAGAGGAGAATAGCACTGCCTTTGCTGATGATAATCACAGCTTATGCAGAAATATGTGTATGGACGATTTCCATCTCTTCACATACGCAGGAGACAATCTGACTGAGAGAGGTAGATACACAAGGAGGTCTAAGAAACGGAGTAAGAGTTCTTCCACCATTGATAGCTTAACGCTCTGCAATTCTGTAGAAGCTATGGATAATTGTATAGAAGCTCGTTCTGCATGTTTACTACAGACAAATATGATGTTTATCATTGAGAAATCAGCATCATTGTCTGTTGCCAGATCTGTGCCATCTCCTTTGAGATTTCGGGAAAAGGGATTGGAATTACGCACCTCAGATCAGCAATTGGATTACCAGCCTCGAAGTTTGATTAGACTTCCTAATCATGGTAAGCTCTGCCCAGCTGACAAATTTGGTGGAAATGAATGCAGAAGCATAGAGGAGCCTATGCAGGAGTGCAGAGGTAAGATTACTTTTTCTTCAGATTTTCTATATGATGTGGAATGTAAGGAAAAATGCAAAGGGAGTTTCTATTTTATGAATGATGGTGCAGAAGGGAGACAGCTGGGACCATGCCTGTTAGATAACTGTGCTGACCTAGGTATGTGGCGAAGGCTTGTATCATTTGAAATTCAATCTGGGTGGGACAGGCTGCACTGTTTAAGGTTGGGCTATGGTTCCAGTTGGAATTGTTGTACAGACAGTTCTGGATTGAATTTCGATAAATTTTCAAAATATTTAGTCCGAGACATTAATGTCGCTAAGGTCTTAGACAGCCCAGAGAGAAGCATTGTGAAGCTCTTTTCCCTCCAAGAGGACTGTGTATCTTCAATTGACATGGTATGGAATATGGGTTTATCATCTACCAGCACAGTTGATAACACTGTCCGTCTTTGGGATATTGAGGTTGGTAAATGCCTGAATAAAACGATGATCAATGACTATGCAATTGTGCGCAGCCATATTGAGAATAGCCCTGGATTCCTATTGAACAGTATTATGATCAGAGAAGTAAAGGCTTCTTTATTTGTGTGGGATTGTCGGGATTTTCTGAATCCTCTAAATTTCTGCGTGGGAAATCTGTCAACATTTCACAGCGTACAATTTAATGACAATAAGTTTTGCGTTTCTGACTGTTTTAATGAGAGGCTGTTTGATTTAAGGATGATAGCAGGTTCATCTCCTGATTGAAGTATGCGCTGCAAAGCTGTCTTCTTCTATGAATGCCAGAACTTCATTGCCAGTAGAGAATACTTATTTGGTAGGTTTCATCTTCATCAGGCATGATGAAGAAGATGAACATGATAGTGACTTTTATGACAGAGGCGATCTTGGGGTTGTAGATTCTGAAAAACGCTGCCCGTCTTGAGACTCTTATTGACCAATTTGTAGGAGCTCTCCCCTCTGTTTCTTGTACATTGTTGTGGTGAGAAATTCACTGTTTTATGCAGTCTGTGTTTTAACAGGAATCTCTTCAACGGTTCTCTTCTCTCTACTTTTGAGCTTTATGTTCTCATCGTTTTAATATGAATCTCTTCAACGGTTCTCTTCTCTCTACTTTGGAGCTTTATGTTTTCATCGTTTAATATGAATCTCTTTCAGGATTTTCGTTTTTCTATTTTTGAACTTTATGTTTTCTTTGAGTGGAAAGTTACAAAATCAGATACATAATTCTCAATATTATTTTTTAATGTAAAAACTTTAATATGAATCTTTTCAATGATTTGCTTTTCTTTATTTTTAAACTTTTTGTTGTATGGAAAGTCTACTGTAAACATTAAAAGTTTCAAAACCAAATACACATTTCTCTATAATATATTTTAATATAAAAACTTACACGCTTCAGAAGTCATCAATTTCATAAATTCATTGGCAAACTCTTTAATTGACCATCTACATTTGAATTGAATGCTGCGTGGAGAAACCATACACGATGGTTTGGAAATAATATTGATAAATATGGTCTCAGAGTTTTGGTCAAAGAACGAACATATCATGAGAGAATATGCCCACCTCATCCGTACATCCGTAAATATAGATGACAAGCATTAAAAATCACAGTTTTGGTCAAAGAACGAACGTATGATGAGAGAATATGCCCACCCCATCCGTAAATATAGCTGACAAGCATTAAATATTATTGTTTTGTAAATGTGATATTTGTATGTCGAAGTGTAATTATGATATTTTATACAAGTTGAAGGCTCCTCTATCAATCTGTACAACCTATACTCGAGAGTAGTCCATATATAAGAAAATATTTGGGTTTCAAATATTCTCACACAAAATTAAATTGGAGTAGGTTAACTACAGAGTAATTTTTTTTTTGGAATTTTGTATTTTACTTAAAAAAAAATGGGTTTGAATCCGGTCAAATTTTCAGGCGTAGTTTAAGTTTCTTATGGATCAAAGTTTCATGTATTTTAGAACTTTATTTCCAAGGGTTTTGTCTCATTTTAAACCAATCCAGATGCTCAGAAAATAGATCAAAGTTCTGAATTGGCCAGAAATTTAAAAACAAGCTGCCAAAAAAGGTGCAAGTAACTCAAAAGAAAAAAATACTCCTTAATTAACCCACTCCAATTAAATTAAATTTCTTTTAAACTTAAAAATCATAATGACATAAAATTAAATCAATAACAAATTATTTTAATTTGGAGATATCATTCAACTGTGGACCATCTTTCTTGTTACCTTTAGGA
>SNQJ01S0103559.1:0-20509 GCA_010110895.2 Picea sitchensis
TCCATCCTTCCCACATGTAAAACATGTGATGATTCCACCTCGGCCTCTTCCCCTACCCCTGGTACGAGGAAAAGTGTTGGCGTCAGCATACCCGCCACCCTGCTCTGTATGCTGTCTCCTCTGCTCAGCATATTGTTGTCCTCTCTATGAGGTTCCACCTCTTTCAATCTTACCCAGAGGCTTCTTCCATTCCTCCTTGGGCTTCTGGTATTTCTCTTGGGAAACTGTCTTACCTCTGGGCTGACTCCTGCCTCGCCCTCCCTGACCTTGCTTACGGCTCATCTTCTCCTCGTCCTTCAGAGCCATCTGGTAAGCATCCTCCACTGTTCTGATGGTCGCCATGCTTAATTCATCCTGAATGTCATATCTCAGACCACTCAGATATTTGGCTACCTTCTCATCATCGCTCTCCCGATGAACTGCTCGAATATTGAGTTTATAAAATTCCTCGGTGTACTCCTTCACCGTCATCAACTTCTGCCTCGGGTTCTGCATTTGCCTGAACAGTGTGATATGATAATCCCTTGGGATGAATTTTTCTTTCCTCTTAGCAATCATTCGGTCCCAACTTTTAATTTTCTGCTTACCTTTGGAACGTCTGTCTGCCTGTATCTCATCCCACCATAATGCTGCATGTCCCTTCAGCTTGGTAACAACATGTCTTACCTTTTTATCTTCTTCGATATCTTCATAATCGAAGTAGGTGTCAAGAGCTCGGATCCAATCCAACAGCTCTTCTGCATCCAGACTTCCTTCGTAGACTGGAATGTTTATTTTTGTCTTTGAACTCATCTTGGAAATGGCTTTGATCAACCGCTTGGTTGACGCATCTCCTGCTGTGACCTCTTCTTCATGTCCAACTTCCTCTTCAACCTCGGAATCACTAAGATCCCCTGCACCAACTCCGCGTCTCTGAGCTGCTTCCATATCTTCCATTCTGGCACAAAGATTTCGTATTTCCCTCTCCATCTCTACATTTTGTCCTTGGCTACTTCTTTCTCTGGACATTTCTCTTTCCCTGGACAATTCCCTTTCCCCCTCTGGATTGGGTGATTGTCTACCTCTTCTCGGCGGCATGGTGAAATTTTCTCTTCTCCTCTGCTACAGAAAACAGAGAGATTTTCTCGCTCTGATACCACTTGATGCAGACCTCACCCCTGGCACCTGTCTGCTATCACCAGGACCTTCTTTATTTTCTCGGTCGAAGAGATGAACTGCTCTTAAGATCCCTTATCGGGACTCTTCTGCACCCACAGGATGCTTCTCCGACAATCTCCCTTTACCTTATCGGGAAATCGGAACTCACTGGGTTGCGAGTCTTGCACTCAGGTCTCACAATCTCCGAAACCCGATGGAATATTCACTTGTGCCTTCCTTGTTGCTGTCGGGAATTATCCCTTCAGGAAATCAATACTCACGCTGTCGTGGGTCACTACTCTTGCAAATCCCCGATTCCCGATCCCCGATGCCACCTGTCCTCCACTGAAGTGTTAAGACTGTGGGGCCCGTCACGTTTCGCGAAATCGCGGTTCCTCCTGCTGTGATTTCGTTATATGCGAGAACCCCGAAACACCGAACCCCGACTTCCCGGGATGTCATGCCACGTATCCCACTATGATCAACGGCTCTGATCACGTCGGGAAATCGCTAATCGTGATTTCCTTCTACGCGAGTTTCCCGACCACAGAAACCCCGATTCTCCGATGAGCTAAGTCCCGATGACTCCCTGGCTCCTTCTTTGCATGCTAGGCTTAAGTCCTGCACAACTTTCCTGAGATCTAACGGTCGATGGGACTTCACAGCTTTCGTCTGCAAATCCTGACCGTCTATTTCTCCTTCTGATGGTTTATCTGAAATGGCTAAATATTTCTGCTCGGTCCTTCCTTCTACACAGATTTTTGTGCTCTTCTTCATGGTATCAAGAAGTGTTAACCCTCCTGAGATTTTCCACTCTAACTCCTTTAGATGGATTCGTGCACACTCCTCGCACTCAACGTTCAACAATTTCTCAAGTGTTGAATCCCCTCGAATCTGCGCACTTTCTGCAGCAACAGTCTTCAACCCCCTTTTCTCAGATTGACAACTGAGACTCCTTCTTCATCCTGTGCACTCCTCGCACGGCTTCAATAATCCAAATCAACTTCTGGGTGAATGAGAACAAGAGTTAGACTACTGAGCCTTCATCAATGCACTCTATGCGGATGAATTCGACTGCACTCTTTGCAGGAATCTCCTGGCTCAGATAGAGAAACAATTGAAACTCATTCAATCCTCTCTCAGACTTCACTTTCAAAACATGAAATCACATGCACATCATATATCAAGAAAATACATAACAGAAAGCAAACATTCATGAGCACATAAACCATATACACAGAGAAACAACACCAACCATGAATTTGAATCAGAACTTCCTTCTATTAACTCAAATGCCTGTACATGGGTTTTCTTCACAATATTCTTTGCTCTGCTCTTCTCTCTCAATGTTGGCTAATGTTACAATGATACAATGAGGGTGTCTATATCCGTTTTCCCTCTCAAACTTTAAACTATCAAATCTAGAATTAAAACATCTATCTACCTGCATTAAATCTATTAAATGCCTCATCTACCTAAGGACGAGAGCTTAAAGGCTCAAGGTCCATTGCAATACAAGTACACCGTCTCTTAAATGAACCATTTAAGATCACGCAAAAAATTCAAAGTATTTCAAAATGTGTGATGGCTTATCCAATTGTTCTTTCGCTCCATGCTAGCTCGCTTGATGCGTTGGCGATGCTCCTGCATCATTTATCATCATCCTAAAAAAAAATGTTTCACATAGTAAAAAGTATTATTGCATAAAATGTTCCTTATATTAAGAAAAACAATGTATGTTGCCTTACATAATGTGAAATATTAATGTTTGGACCCAAATATCCAATAACTATTTTCTTATTGTATGAAAAGGTATTTGAGAATTGATAACTTGGATAAATAATAAAGGTCTTACTACACTGTCCCCGAGGTGTAGGATAGTTGGTGACAGAGTGTGTTGTTAAGGCACTCCGCGATGTTAAAGTCATTGGTTCGAAACATGTGGGGACAAAAGATCCAACCATGTTAAGGGTTGGTGTGGCTTAAGCTGAGTGCGATCCTCGGGTAATTTTGATGGCTTAGGATGCCCCTGAGTTGCGGTTTCTCAACCACAAGCTAGTCCCGCAGGTCATGGACAAACTAGAAAACAAAAAAAAAAGGTCTCGCTACACCAACATGTACTTCTCTATAAGATGATAAGACATTTATAAATAGTTTACCAACTTAACCCATTCACAATCTGAGCCACCAATGATTATTGAATCATTAAGGTAACCCAAGTCATCAAGGAACCCAAATCTCATCACCGAGGGTCTAAATTCTTACATATAGTGTGCAACATCCTATGTACAAGAATCCAAATGTCCTTAATGGGACCATCTAGTAAAGTTTAATAGTGAAGGAAATACAATCGCATATGAACTTATATTATAAATTATGAATTCTAGTTACAATTACTTAAGCTTGTTCGCAATGATGTTATTTGTAGGTTGTTTCCACTCACCTTGGAAGAAGAAGAAACTTGTGGAATCGGAATAAGATCCTAACACCATCTGAGAGATGAGCCATGTATGTATTTGTGATTATTTTATTGTTTTTTAAATTTATTAAACTTTTTTTTTTGTAAATAAAAAGTATTGTATTACCTTGTGTTAGCAAAAATTACACATGTTTGAGTATACACTAGAGCATGCCACCTATTCTACCACAGTAGTGGAAACCAGAACGCGTGGACACTATTGTTCAAAAACCTTAAAGAGACAGTTTTTAAAAACATGGGGACTTTCCACCTATTCTGCCACAAGCGTGGAAACCAGAACATGCGGTGGACTGGATGTCCCAACCAACTAGTGAACTAGAACCAGAGTCTATGATGAACAAAAAACTTAATAATAAGACTAGAGAAAAAACTTGTAAGAGGACTAGAAATGAGGCGAAACCGGGCATCCATCATGGTGAATTTGGAAGGAGAAAGGTTGGCAGCAAGTCGGGCATCGACTTTTCACAGGCTCACTTGATAGGGAGTTGTATAGGACATATAAGTGCTTGTTGAGGGTGAAATGGTTGTGCAGTTTCTCTGCCGAATTCTTGCGCATCTCGAAGATCAAGACCATGTGCTCTTCCATGATCCTGCAAGAGCTGGGATTCAGGTGAGCATGATCTTCAGCATCGTCTTCATTCCAACATTCGTCTCATTTTATTCCAAGGCCCTCTTCCATAGTAGCAGTGGAAGAATCCTTAGCAGCGGTTGAATCCATATCAAGGTCCTCTTCCATAGTAGCAGCATAATTCTTACTAGAGTGCTCCTCTTGAAGAGGGATTTCCTCTTCCACAATGCATCCTATCTCGAATGGCTCCTGGAAAATCAAAGGGGTGGTGGTGCAAGTGTTTGGTGGTTTTTTTGAGGTGGTCGTTCAAAAATATGGAAGAATTTCCTCCCAGTTGGGAGGAATTTCCTCATCCACTAGATAGCCTTCGTGGAGACCCTCTATGTTTGATGGACAGGGCTCATGTTGAGCTGCCTCATGCCAATTATGATCAGTAGAGGGTGAGTGATCTGAACTGTCACTTGGGATGGGAGTGAGAGAGGATGGTTCTGGGAGTTTGTGCCTGCCAAACTAGCTATAATAGGTTGTCGCTCGTCAAGACTTACATATCTCGTGAGGCATGGCTAAGCAGAACACAAGGAAAATAGAATCAACAGTGGTGTGAGCAAGAGACAGAGGACAGAAAACGAGGGTGCAAAGCAAAGCAAGGAGAATTATACAGTGAACTGTGGAAAAATGCCCAAGATAAAACCCTCTGTAGGATGATAAGAGCAGGAGGACGGAGGAATTGATGGCTCTGGTAACCATAAGTGTTGGAGTAGTGGTCATTCGTTGTATCATACTGGTGCTAAGTAGTTGAACCCGAGTCTCTATTAAGACCCAATGCACTAATCCTTGGCAAAAATGAAGGTAGGCATCACGAATGGACAAGGGAGGAGAGTGGCGGTGAGGGCCTTAACTACTCTCATATCTTCCCCAGTTGTTGACGAGTGCATCCATGTGTCACCCCATCTAGGGAGAGGCAGTCCTATAGATCTATTTCTTGGCACTACTTTAGAAGTTGTGAATCCTAGTGGTCCAGGGTATTGATGATGAGGAGTTATGCCTAAGTGTTGACACCTTCATTAGCTAGTCAGTTTGCTACTTTGTTGGCCTCTTGTTTGATGTGTGAGGGGATGAGAGTAATGGGTGGAAGTAGTGAGGCTTGTAGAAGAGAGAGGGGACCTATGATGTGCCAACTGTGTGTGATTTTCTCTAGATCTGATCCTTGGATAATTTTTGCGGCTAGTGAAATGATGACTTTAGAGTCTCCTTCAATTATTAGGGGTTGCAAATTGAGGTCTAGAGATAGTTGGAGTCCTTTGATGAGTCCCTAAAGCTCGACGGATTTATTTGTGTCGTACCCTAGAAATCCCACTCTAAGATGCTTGATTTTCCCTATGTTATCTTTGATTACCGCTCTAAATCTTGTTGGTCTGGGATTTCCCTTGGAGGCTCTATCGAAGTTCAGCTTCCAAAAACATGAGGGAGGACAGCTCCAAAAGGTAGAGCATCGGGCTAGAGAGGTGGGGGGATTAGAGAGAAGGAGAGGGGATTTTGGGGAGATTTCCTTCCAGGTAGTGAATATGATGGATTCTGGAGGGGAAATGGGGATATCATCTTAATTCCATGGCTGAATTTGAATTGTTTCCCAAATTCTTGTCGTAATCTTGTCCCAGATATCGGAGGGGAGAGAGGTCTGAGAGTGGAAGATGCCCCAGTCTCTTTTTTTCCGAAGCTACCAAACATAAGACCTAGCATGAGTTGTCAAATTCTATTTAGAAGTGGGCTTTTGTAATCCCCCGATCCCCAATTTCTTATAGTGTTGGGAATGTTGGTCCTGTCTCGTTTCCTATATGAGATCAGATGAGGATCTCATATATTTCCAGGAGGAAAATGGAGAGAGATCAAGAATAGATCTCATAAACTGCGAGGAGGGAAGGTCAGAAAAATCCAGTTGCCAGGTGGGAAAGGAGAATGAGATGAGACTACCTGAGAGTCTCATGAACTGAGAGAGGAGTTCATATTAACAAGAAATGTTGACAGAGGAGGAAGATCAAAGATGCATCCTGATCATTGGGGGAGTCAAGGTATTCCTACCAGGCATCCCAGTCGAGGCCAGCACATGTGATGCAGTTGCAACAAAGGATGGACATCCAATGCAGAATATCATGGAGGAGGAGAAGGAGCATACATTGACATCTTCCCAGGAGATGAAGGAAGAGGAGAATTCAAATCAAATGCTTATTCAGCGGGATATGGAATTGAAGATGATGGATAATTAACTATGCCACCCAGACATAGAGGAATACTACCAGAGGGATGTGGTCATGAACAGTGAGGATAAATTCTAGTAGAAGGAGCAACTGGATGAAGATGGACTTGTACCAGCACAAGGAGCGACAAAGGAATTGGCAAAAACTAATCTATCATAGGAGATACCTGAGCAGCAGCTCAGTGAGGAGGTTGTAGAGTTTGAGCCTATAGCGGAGTGGAAAGATAATGACACAGGAGATGAAGACATCATGGGAGATCAAGATGATCTATCCTTTAGCCTGTACGAAGAGGAGGAAGTGAAACATAGTAGGATGAAAAACAATATCCAGCTCGTAGACCAACTAGATGAGGAGATTGAGAAGATGAGGAGGTTGATGCTGAGATCAACATAGGAGATAGTCAGCAGAGGGAAGATGAAAAAAGGAATACCTGGAGGAGCAGCAAGGAAGCAACAACAACAACAACATGGCAAAGGAGCATATGGACACCTCCATGTCAAAGTTTGGGACCCTAGAAAATTTTAGTCACAGGGGAGACATGAGCAGGATCTCATGATTTTTGTTAGCGTAGGAGTATGATGCAGGAGCATCGCTCCAACTCAGCAACATGCCAGCAAAGACAATGCATCCACACACTAGGTGGGAGAAGATCCCAAAGAAGGACACGCCAGTCCTTTCAAAAATCAACCTAAATTTAAATTTTTAATGTGATTAAATGTTTGGAGGCTTAGGAAATCTAAGTCATATCTTTGAACAAGAAAATTTATTGTAAGGTGTAATGTTGCCTTTGATGGTTGACAAGAAGATGTCTCTAGATCTGATTCGAACTAGACGGTCATTGAATGTAATTCAATGTAATTTATGAGGTTAAGTGAGTTGGAGGGAGAGCTTGAGGAGCTCCTCTTTTGTAAAAATCTTTTGTAATAAAAAAGTCATTAGATAATTTGAGTAGGAGTTGTTGAGCTGTAGAGAGAGCTCAAGAGAGGAGAAAGGAGAAATACTTTGTTGTAGTTTGAGCTTTGTACACACTGTATATACATTCAAAATTTAATGAAAAGAGCAGATTTTCATGCATATGAGGTTATGCGTGTTTTTATGTGAGTTATTTGTTTGCTTCTAAATGTTTTTTACTACGTTTATGTGTGTATGCTATGGGTATATGCAATTATGTTTCAATTGCAGGATTAGATAGAGTTTACGATCTGTTTGTTGTTTTGTTGAGTGTTCTAGGCTCTTAGAGTTGTGCAAGGAGTGCACTTGAACTTTGTTTCAAGTTCATAGAAGAGTGTGTCAGGTGGGCACACCATAAACATTCTCAAATCTAGAAGGAGCCTCAAAGTTGTTGAATAATCTGGAGGAAAGTATGCACAAGGAAGGCATAGGAGACAGAGTTGTTGAACACTTTGTAAGCTCAACAAGGAGTGCTTTGAGCGAGTGCAAGGAGTTCACAAGAGAACTTTGCTTCGAGTTCTGTTGGAATATTACCTGGGAGATACTTCAAGGTTACTGAACACCCTGAAAGATAGTGCATAGGGGGAACAATGTATATAGTTGTTGAATACTTTGGAGGGTAGCTCTGTAAGGAGTGCATTGAGGAAGAGGTGCCAAGAGGGCACAAGAATCCCTTTGGAGAGAAAAGGGACTGAAACCTTTGAGGTTTGAGTGTTTTGAAAGCTCAAGAGAGCCATAGCTACTTAACACTCTGAAACAGAGGGTTTGCAAGGAGTTTCAAAATCCAAGAGCCTTTTCAAGTTCGGAAGTGCAAGGAGAGCGCTAGGGGTTGAGTGGTTTTAGATCCACCAAGCTTGAGAGGAAGAGCGCATGTGAGAGGAAGAGCGCGTGTGCCAAGTGGGCACAATAAATCCTTTAAGGAATAGAGGGCCAAGACCCTTAGAGATTCTAGCAGCCAAAGCTCAGGAGAGAGAGCGTTATAGAGAACAGAGACAAAGGCCACAGCATTTGAATATTTTAAAATATCCCAAGTTTGGGAGGAATGTGCAGTAGCGTGAAGGAGAAGCTAAATGCACCATTGGATCAGTTGCGAGAGAATATATGGACCATCATATCAGAGTCCAGTTAGAGGAAGAGTGTGCATGGAGAAGAACATATCTTAGCCATCGGATGTGAGTGTGAGGATCAACAGTCATTGGATCCAGGTGAGTTGCACGGGTCTTAACCCTCAACATTCTTCAGACTTCGTTAGTTCAGAGGTATAATTGTTTTTGGATTCGGAAGCTCCTGGAGCTCCGAAGGCCGAAGCACATCGTGACCATCTGCTCAGGAGGACACATGTCAGTGGATCGCTAGGTTTAGAGGTATACTACTCCGGAGGAAATTGGTTGAGGAGGTGTGCAAAATTCCTGAAGTCTAGGGGATCCGAAGCAAATCTGGATCGTCCATCAGTAAGGATGCGTGTGAGTGGATCGTTGATTCCGGAAGACCGACCATCCGACAGAGCAGAGGTGTGGAGAGTTTAAAACTCACGAATCTCCAAACAACAGAGTGAATCCTAGTCATGGGTGTCAGGGATGTGTGTCAGAAGATCTCGGAGTTCAGAGATCTCGCACTCCAGAGGAAACCAAGCACAGGTTCTAAGGGTCGCAAGACTCCCGAAGGCTGGAAGTTGATCTCAACCATTACTTGAGGAGGACACGTGACAGTAGATCCAGGGGTCTGAAGGGACAACACTCCAGAAGAATTAGGTTAAGTCAAGTGGAGAACTCCCGAAGGGTTGGGAGTCAGAGATAATTGCGATCATTCATTCCATTGAACACGTGGCGCTAGATCTTCCAGTCCAGAGATTTGTTACTTCGGGAGAAATATGGAGAAGTGTCGTCAAAAGTTTTGAAGTCCGGAGCACAAAGAGGATCAGGGTCGTTGATTTTCAGAGGACACGTGGAGCCTGATCGTACCACTTCAGAGTTCGGCACTCTAGAGGATTGGAAGTGTAAGGTGTTGGAGCGGGCAAAACAGGCGAAGCCCAGATTATCGAAGCCTAATCAGACCATAGATCTAATCATAGGTTTAGATTCGTCGATCCCACCGTGGATTCGGCGCTTCCCGAAAGTGTTGTTCACGAGGATCACGTGTATTGATTGTTGAGGCTCTCGAAGCGTAGAAGCTCCAAAGTCCCGAATTAGGCGAAGTAAAAGGGATAAGCCCTCGGTTTTGAGCCTGGGGTCACGTGGAGGCAGCGCCTCACTAGCAACGTTGTTTTGGCCCGAATTTGAAAGAAAAGTCTCATCGAACCAAAACCGGAAGGTCCAGTGGGACCTTGTGAGTTGATCGAGTTCTTGGAATTTGAAGATCCTTAGACCAGGAGGTCAATGGACCCCAAGTGAGGGTGGGGGGTCTGTGTCATATAACCAAGGTCATCAAATGACAACAATAAAACTTTTTTCCTAAATGACTCTTCTCGGTCTCAATTTCCATGAGAAGCACATACAAATGCATCTCTTGGGAATCTTTCGATTATGAGTTGTTTAGTAGTTAGGGAAGTATAACAAGGTCCTTGTGCATTTAACAAATCTTCGCAAGCTCAACCGTGGTGGAAGATGCATGAAAACACCACATAGTACTTTTATATGGAATATTTGGCCTCTAAGTGGGATATAGTTGTCATTAATTGAGTTTGGGTAATAGTGATGTGTATGAGGATCTAAACTATAAAAAATAAAAACAAAGGCCTTACTTAAGAAAATGAACCATTAAGTAATTATGTGCAAAGGAGATGGGACTAGGGGCCTTGACTATGTGGAGGAGATAAATATAGATCATTTATCCTTAAAAGAATATTTTAATGCTAAATATTTTCCTTTGAAACATGAACACGCACTTACTTGTAGATTAAAAAAAAGTCTACGGGGTTGTCTTTTGTCCTCTAGGTGTTGGATGAGTTGGTTGCTTTGGTTTTAGCTTTGGATGAATTAGTTGCTTTGGTTTTAACTTTGGATACGTGATTTCTCCATGTTGAAACAACGCTTTCTCGAGATTGTCAACGAGAACGGCTATTAAAACACTCTTTCAAGTTTCAACTCCAACTACTTATCCCTTACCTACTTCGACTTCCTCTCTCTTCATTTCCAACTCCCTCTTAAGCTCGAGCAACTATAAGTAATGCATGTGGCCTCTACATAGTCTGTGCTTAATAACCCTAATCAAGAAGAGGACCTGGGCTTCTCTTTCGTTGGTTTGTTGTCAAGATGCAGAGAATACAGTTCTCTCTTCTGTCAATCCTTTTGGTNCGAGCAACTATAAGTAATGCATGTGGCCTCTACATAGTCTGTGCTTAATAACCCTAATCAAGAAGAGGACCTGGGCTTCTCTTTCGTTGGTTTGTTGTCAAGATGCAGAGAATACAGTTCTCTCTTCTGTCAATCCTTTTGGTCGCAGCAGTTGCTCCGTCTCATCAGCTCACCTCTCAAGGTGACGCACTGCAGTCCTGGCGCAATGCGACAAGATACAGAAGCCATACCGTACAATGGGAGTCTGAGAGCGCCACGATCAGCTTCAAGAATGATTCAGAATATTTGACGGAGGGACCCCCTCAAGAAGCCGATTATCTCCCACAAGGTCTCCCTGGGCAGCCGACTGGCTTCAAATTCCGACAGTACTCTGGATATGTAACAGTTGATGCCAAGGCAGGCAGAGCGCTTTTCTACTATTTCGCCGAGGCCACCCAAAATCCCTCCAAGAAGCCGCTGGTTCTCTGGCTTAACGGCGGTAACTTCGCTTGATTATTTGTTTTTCACAGTTTTTCAATAATAATCGTATTGCTCGGCTCTCATAGTTCTCACAAATAAATATTCCCGTAGGGCCTGGATGTTCGTCGTTTGGATTTGGAGCAATGGCGGAATTAGGGCCTTTTCGCGTTAACCGAGACGGAAGAACCCTTAGCCACAACCCCTACGCATGGAACCAAGGTCAGTATTGCCCTCTTTTATATCCAGACATTCTTCTTTTTTAAAGTGTAGACATAAATATGCATATTTATTCAGTCAGATCTATATATAGCTCGCATTTTTAATGGATTAGGTTAACATTTTAGGAGTATAAATTTAGATAGCACCAGCTTAGTTCCATCCGAGATAGGATCTGGGATAGGTCTAACATTTCAAATCCGGAATAAGTTTTACATTTCAGAGTATGAGTTAAGATGGTTTAACATTTGACCGTATGAATTAAGATGGTATTAGTTTATACATTTCAGAGTATGAGTTAAGATAATTTAACATTTGATGGCATGAATTAAGATGGTATTAGTTTAGATTTATTATAAAGTACAAGTACAAAGTTTGAGTACGTTTTAGATTTTAGTTTACATGCAATGACATATAAGAGTGGGTTTAATGGTTAAGAACATGTGTTTCCTCTTAAGAGATCACAGGTTCAAATCCAGAGGGGGTGGGGTATGTATATCTTCCTAGACTTTACTAGTCAAATCCCTGGGGTCCCTTGTCCCACAAACAAGGGGGTCTCATACACCAATTTGATGTTACTCGCTTGGCCGTGATCTTAAAAATAGATTATTATTATTATTATTATTATTATTATTATTATTATTATATAGTAAATAATAATATCTTATTTATTTATTATTAATAAACTGCAAAGTTATATTATATTAAAATGAAAAATTATATTATATTAAAAGAAAAAACAACATTATTTATATTTTGATAAATATTTTGAAATTTAGATCTAAATTGGGTAATATCAGGGAAAAGTGGTTTTCATCTTCAAACTGCTTGGTGTCACAAATGTGACAAATTCTTTTATGCCATGGTGTTTTTGGATTATCCAATACAGGGTCTCACTATGCAACTCATGAGAATTAGTTCTTATGTTAGCATTATTGATTCTTTTTTGAAATCTAATCAAAAGAGATACTTTTGATTTTCAAAATTAGAGTTAGTCACCTCCTTATAATATTTTAATTTTCTTTATCTTCAATTTTTTTATGGCACCATAAATTCTCTTTAAATTTAGGTTGTATAATATTTTTAATATCATCCATATTTAAAAAAAATCATAATATAATTTTATAATGATAACTTCAAAAAATATAAATTAATTTTATCTTTAATTTTTATTTTTATTTTTCAGTTATAATTTTAAGATAATAGTTTTGTTATTAATGTATGAATGAATCCTATTATTTATATAAAAATAAGTCTTTCTTTTTATACAATTTAAATGGGTCTAATGAATAAAAACATTTGTTTATTTCTTTTTTAGCAATCAAACAATCAATAAAATGGCCAAAAAAGTCCCTTCTCCCACGAATACATATTTAGCATCTAATTTAGGAATGAACTTAAAATTATTATTATTATTTTATTATTTATCTTATTCATTACATTATTTAATTTGTATTTATATACACACTTTAATTATTAAATTTTAATGTACTATTTATTAAAAAAAAAAATGAGATGCCAAAGCTTCCTCATGGACAGCTGAAACTACATTGAAACGTACATAGAGTTGAGGAAATCTAAAAGTTAATTTCAAATGTGGTAATTCCAAAGGTTAATCAGTTAAACGTGGCAATCATATGGTGGTACAGTGATTTCTTAATATGATTAAGTAAATGTTAAAAAGTAAACAGGTAATGATGCATTAAAAATACAAGTTATGAAAAGTAAATCACATTCATTGATTTGGAAAGACGACTAAGAATATGGCAGCATCTTTAATTGTTACTCATCATATTAGAATTTTAGATTAAAAGGTGATTAATTGTGCCCATCTCCAATAGATATAAACCTTTCAGCATAAATATTTCCCAAAATATTGCTACAAACTCTTTATAGATTATGATTTTAGGCGCAATTACTAAAGCGTCAATGCTTCCCACAGCGGCGAACGTACTGTTTTTGGAGTCTCCAGCAGGCGTCGGTTTCTCGTACTCGAACACAACCTCTGATTATTCGCAAACTGGCGATAAACTAACCGGTAAATTCCGAATTCTTTGTTTATTTTTAAAATTAACGCGTTTAAGCGATGCTGGGAAATCTAAACTTTTTAACTGGGTTTTTGTTTTATTCCAGCTGAAGAATCGTATGCATTCTTGGTAAACTGGTTCAACAGGTTTCCACAGTATAAATTCCGAAAGTTTTACATAGCAGGCGAAAGTTATGCAGGTAGTCTCGTTTGCAATACCTATGATGCCTTAACCGTTTTGTTCGATTCAATTAGATATGGTTAAAACTTTGAGAGTAATTGCAAGCTGCTACTCTAAAAATAATGCTATAGTCACATCTTTTAGAGACATGGTATTTTTGACAGGCCTTGTCCTGAAATTTATTAACAACTGTGATACTTTGATACTCTGTGATTATAAAACGAAATATGTCAGCGCTGCAATAAAGATTTCTAAGGCTGGTTGGATATAGAGGGAAATATTGATTTTTCCGTGAACTTGCTAACGATAGTTATTGATTGTAGGATATTACATTCCGGAGTTGGCTTCAAAAATTTTAGACCACAAAAAATTGTCTCAGGCATCCTTTATTAATTTCAGAGGAATAATGGTGAGTTCAGCTCAGACTTGTGACTATCACAAAATTTCATTGGTCTCTGAATCAAAATGCATACGAAGGGAATTCAATATAAAGAATATTTTTGTTCAATACCTATGTGAAGATTTAGGATATAAAACTTGTAGACTCTATCGAAAGCCATCGTGCTAAATTCTCAAATTTGGAAACTTACCTACACAATCAATCTGAAGCGTACACATTCAATTTATGCAGGTGGGAAATGGCTTAATGAATAGTGATACAGATTTTATTGGAACATTTCAGTATGCATGGAGTCATGCATTGATATCGGATGAACTCTATGAGCAAGTAATTGGCAACTGCACCAGTTCAAAATTCGATGTAGGGTTGTGCAATGATTTGGAAAATCAAGTGTATGGAGCAATGGGAAATATCGATCTTTACAGTATATATGCTCCCATATGCATAGCTAATTCATCCGAAATGGCGAGAGTAAGTACAATATCGATGGCATCCTGTCGGCTATGTTCAATTGCATTGACAATCAGAAACTAACTCTTAAAATCTATGGTCCTTTTTCTCTATTTACCTATACAATTATACTAGTTATGTATGAAGCTACATAATCAACACAACTACATAGATATTCATCACAACACCAGTTTCAAATTCCCACTAAACCATAAGTGTCTCTCTATATATATGGAAGCGATCTTTTTCTGTGTATATTTATTCATTTCTGGTTGACATCTCAAATGCAGCAATGCTTTTGCTAAATATTGACTGTACTTATTATTGTTGTGTAAATAGCAAGAAGAAGCGGAAAGTCCAGGATATGATCCTTGCATCGATAACTACGTATACTTGTATCTTAATAGGCCGGATGTTCAGAAAGCCATRCATGCAAATGTAACTAAYATAACTTATAGCTGGATCCATTGCAGGTATCAGTCTTTAGACCTAGTTACTAATATCAGTTATTGCGACAAATTTGATTTTCCAATCGTCTTATACTCAAAACTTGATGTGYTGATATATGGTTTCATGTGACTACGTACTAGTGATGTTCTTTCTTGGGCGGATTCTGTTTCAACGGTCTTACCAATTTATCGTCAACTAATTGCCAGTGGGTTGCGAATACTTGTTTTCAGGTATAATATACGATCATTTCAATGACAGTCGTAGTTGATTACAAATCAACATCCACTTCATATAATCCCTATACCACAACCAAATTGTTATGGATCATTCAAGTATTTTATTAACAGCCTTTTTTGTTTGGATTTCAGCGGAGACACTGATTCCAGAGTTCCTGTGACCTCTACAAAGCTCTCCATCAATGAGCTGAAGCTTCCAATTGAGACTCCATGGTACCCCTGGGTTAGCGGCGACGAGGTACATAATCAAATCGGTTTCATTAATTTCACAGATAAAATCCTGATGATGATATTGATTTTATCTCTACTCAATGCATGCATGCGCTCTCGTGGATGGTGCAGGTCGGTGGATATACTGTGATTTACAAGGGTTTGACATTTGCCACAGTTAGAGGGGCGGGGCACGAAGTTCCGGAATTGCAACCGTCCAGGGCTTTAACCTTGTTCAAATTTTTTGTGAACGAAAAAGCCTTGCCAAAGTAATCGGATTTGATCGAAATTGCTTGCAATTAGGGGAAGACGTTACCAAAATAATCAGATTTTGTCGAAATTGCTTGCATTTGTCTGTGCAAGCAATCGTGATAATTATTATCGTCCGCATCATATCTTACTAGGAAAGGCTTTTGGCTCAATATCGTGATCCACCGACCAGAGGATATGGGGTTTGCTGCCCCCTAGAACATGATTTAGTTTCCTGGATTGATATGTAGGCCCATGGTCTCGAGATTTTTATTAATTAGTTGTATTCCTTCTGAGCAAATTATATCGCCGAAAATGGAGTTTTTTAAACATTTCCAAAAAAATAACATCTCTATCTCGGCTGAATGTTATTGTAGATTCAGATCATTTAAGGGTTTAGTCACGAAGTCAATCAGTTGATTTTATAGATAGATAAGTCCTCCAATTACCTTAATGTGAACTTTCTACGTCATATTAATGTCAATTTTCATATATCACAAACATTAATAATAATTTTTTTTTTTTTTTTTTTTTTTTTTTTTTTTTTTTTTTTTNAACCTTCATAAAAAAAGACTTCTACGTTCTATTACATGCTGTTGCTTTTTTCAAGGAATACAAATTTTTAGTGGATCTTCATCATTTATGTTGAGGTCTCCTTGGGCCAAGAGACAACTTTTGTTGGCTAATTTTGTCTGCTTCTTTATTTGATTCTCTAAGAATGTGATAGCATTTGAAGGAGGTGAAGTCTTGTAGAATATGTCTTAGCCTTTGTAGGTTCTTGTTTAAGCCAGCGTTATTAAACTGGCCTTTCGAATGTATCATTTTCATCAAGATTTCAGAGTCTCCAAATGCTTGTAGCTCCCGGTGTCCTCTTTCTTTGGCTATTTGGTAGACTTTTATCAAACTCAGGATTTATGCTTGATTGTTGGTTCGTTGTCCTAGTCCCTAGCTAAAGGTTTCTTGTATTCTCCCTTCTATGGAATAAATAAGTCCTCCAGCTCTTTCCCTTGGAGGCGCCATCGAAGAAAACTGTAGTTATTCCTTGCTTCCTCCACCAACTCTAGAATATATCATCATTGTCTCTTAGCGTCCATTTAGTTTCAAGATGGGGTTTATCAATGCTGTGGATCCGGTGGGTAAGCACAAAGGTACCAAGCCAATTCTTTTCCTTCTGCTGCAGCGAGATGTTGACTTTGTGGTTTTGAGAGCTCAAAGTTTCTAGGAGAAGGCCTTTTGCTTTTGTTGCTACCATGTTGGGGGTCCAGGCTGTATTGTTGAAAGTTTGCTCGTTTCTTGCAAGCCAAAGCTTCCAGCACACATATTTGGGGATGGTGATCCAGACTCTCGCCCATAATGAGTTCAATGAGAGCGAAGGGTAACAATCCTTCCATGTTGTGAAAAGATCTACTACTGAAATTTTAGTAGGGGCAACAACCTTGAGACCATGGAGAATGAGAAACCATACTTTATTTGCAAATAGGCAGTCTACAAACAAATGATCCATGGTTTCCATGGCTTCCTTTCATAATGAGCATCTGTGTGGGCCAACAATATTTCTTTTCATTAAATTTTCGCCAGTGAGGATCTTTTTATGCATTAAAGTCCATAAGAAGAAATTTACTTTGGGTAGCGCCATTGAATCCCATACCTCCATCCAAAATCTTGCAGGGAGGGATCTATCTCTCTGAGGTTGTAGCAGTTCATAGCCTTTGGTTGAGGAGTATGATCCTGAAGGTCCCCAACCCCAATTGTCTTCTTCTGACTTGTGCACCGGAGCTGCATCTCGAAGCTCCTCTTTAAGCATTTCTAGTTGCTGGAGGAGGCAATTTGGAACGTTGCCGAAGTACCAGTCTGACCAGAAGCCATTGTCATCCCAATTTGAAATGTCATAGATACTTTGTATTCCTCTGTGTTCTAGAAATTTGCAAATTTCAGATAGGCTGGCGTTTGATGCTAGAGGCGGATGCCCCATTATCCGATCTGTCCATAATTTTACCCGCTTGCCATTTCTTGGGATGCGATACAAGTTTTGCATGAAGAATCGTGTTCCTTTAATGCAAATTTTCCATAACAATGTGCTCTTCCTGCTGTTGACATTTTGCAAATTTCTGATTTTAGCATTTGGTATGTATTTATACCTCAACATTTTGTTGACAGGGTGAATGGGATCGCTATGCATCTTCCACGGGATTTTACAGCCCAATGTTGTGTTAACGAGATCTGGATCTCCGATTTGAAGCCTACCTTCTCTCAGGGGCTGCTTTGTTGTATCCTAGTTGACCAGGTGAAATTTGCGTTGGTTCCCTTTCCCACCATGCCACAAGAAGTCTCTCAAAAATTTGTTGATTTTCCCAGATATCGACTTGGGTGCCAAGAGGTAGGATGCTTGGTAGATCGACAGTGATGAGAGGACTGCTTTTATCATAGTTAATTTACCTCCGTGAGTGAGCCATTGACCTTCCCATGCAACAATTTTTCCTTTGATTTTTGTTATAACTCCTTCCCACAGGTTGACTTTGTTTATGCCCAATGTTAATGGCAGCCCAAGGTAATTAATCGTTTCCCATTTTGAATGCCCAATGAACCCCAGGTTGCGTGTTATTGTTTGTGTTTCGTGCTCTGCTGCATTCCAACTGTAGACATCGCTTTTCCTTTCACTTATCATTGCTCCAGACACTTTGCAATATGCTTGAAGAGTATCCTTGAATGCAGAGGCTACTCTGTTAGAAGCTCCTCCAAGCATGAGAGAGTCATCCGCGAATAGAGGGTGATTTAAAGGTTTAAGATCCTTCGTTATTCTCAAACCTGGGGCAACTCTTGTTATCCTATCCTGCTCCAGCTTCCTGCTGAGTGAATCCACCATTAAAATGTATAGAAATGGAGAGAGGGGGCAGCCTTGCCTCAACCCCCTCGAGGATTTAAAAAATTTTGCTAGCCTCCCATTTACCAAAGGGGCTATCCATGGGCTGTAGGTGCAGGATTGTATCAAATTTACAAACTCTTGCTCGAATGTGAAGGAAAGAAGCACTTGATAAAGGAAGGATAGCTTTACTCTATCGAAGGCATTGGCCATGTCTAACTTAATCAACATGCCTTTCTCTTTTCTGAGGTTGTTGGAATGCATAGCTTCCTGGACTTGGATTACATTGTCCAGGATGTGTCTCCCTTTGACGAATCCTCCTTGCGAGTCTGAGATGAGTTTTCCCAACAGAGGCTTTATTCTATTTGAAGGGAGTTTTGCAATTATCTTGTAAGAGGCGTTACATAGGGAGATTGGCCTGAACCTATCAAAGGAGATGGGATTTGTTTCTTTCAGGATTAATGCAAGGAAAGTTGAGTTGGTGCTACCACCCAATTTTTCTTTCTATAGGAATCCTTTTATCATTCTGATGAGATCGGGTTTGATTATACTCTAGCATATCCTGTAAAAATGAATGGTAAACCCATGTGGCCCTGGGGCTTTGTCGGGGTCCATGGACCAGATGATTTTGCTGATTTCTTCTTCGTTGGTTGGCATCAAAAGTGCTCTGTTATCTTCTTTTGTGACTAGTGCCGGAATGTTCTTGAGGAATTCTTTATTGCCTTCTTCATTGTCATCGTTCTCTTTGTTGTAAAGATGGTGGAAATGTGAGACAACAACAACCTTTATTTGGTCTATTCCTGTGCAGAGCTTCCCATCATTGGTTGTAATCTCAGTGATGTGGTTCCTGGAGAGACGAGCTTTATATTGACGATGGAAGTAAGATGTGTTTCTATCTCCAGCTTCTAGCCAAAGGCTGCGGGACTTTAGTCTCCAATATTTTTCTTTGTTTCTGAAGGAACGATATGTTTTACATTGGGCTTCTTGCTCCTTATCCAATTATGTTTTAGTAATATCTATTGTTTCCATTTCACTCTGCAACTTCCCTAGCTGCTGCACTGACTCCTTTCTTTGGGTGTTGGGATTGCTTACTGGGAGTTTGCTCCATTCCTTGAGGGCCTTTTTTGTTATTTTTAATTTTTGTTCCCATACATAGTTGGGAGAGCCAGTGACTGAGGTGGACCATGCCAGTTGGACCGTCTATGCAAAAACACTCTTTTCTTTCCACAATGGACTGAATCTGAACGGGATTGGCCCTAGTTTTTCTTCCTCCTCTAGCAATAGCAGGATGGGTTTGTGGTCCGAGGTGAGCTTGGGGAGGATGGCTGAGGAGATAAGCTTCCTTTCCGTCAGCAAAGTGCTTTGGACCAAAAACCAATCCAATCTGGCAAATATGTGATCCTCCCTTGTCCTATTATTGGTCCAGGTGTAAAGCCCTTTGCGTGGTTTAAAATCCATTAGGTCCCAATATTGTATCATGTCTTCTACTACATAAATCATTTGATCCTTAATGTTCCTTCCTCCCCTCTTTTCTTTATCATTCATGATGAGGTTAAGGTCTCTAGCTATGATTATATTGTTTGGGGAGTTTAGTTCTAGAAACTCATTTAAAGTATTCCAACAATCTTTCTTTTCAAAATGCAAAGTCGGTACATATAAATTGAATAATGCGATGGTTAACTTACTTGCTATGTGCTTCAGCTTTGTAAAACTCCAGTGTTGAGTGTTGTAGGAGTTGACGAGCCTGAACTGTTCTTCCTTCCACAGGGTTGTTATTCCTCCAGAGGAGCCCCTTGCACTTATTGCTTTTCCTGTATTCTTCTGCCAATTCTTTTTGCTGATCTCTAGAAGGGCTTCCCCTTCGATTTTTGTCTCTTGGAGCATGAGGATGTCTACTGGTTCCGCTTTCATCAGGTCCTTGACTTCTTCAATTTTCGATGAATTCCCCAGACCTCTATAGTTCTAAGAGACAATTCGCATTACTTACTGTTGGGGGTGGTTGGGCCTCCTCCTTTTAGAGACCTTATTCTTGTGTTTCTGTCGATTGACATTTCTATGGTAGGTTGACTTCCTTGGGTCTTTTCTCTTT